>PNEQ01116614.1:0-11427 GCA_003012365.1 Medauroidea extradentata | reverse complement strand
ACAAATAACAGGAATTAAATTTCGATGTTTAGTGAGAACAAAATACATGGCCAATGCTTTTTACGTAGTTTATAAGTTTATTGGAAAATGAAAGTTTGAACATAATAACTTAGCATTCTAGAAGATCATCGGAAATTTCTAACGTGAGTTAACATGATAAGTTTAACTTTTCAACATACGAAAGTTTTTCTCGTAACATCGAGAATAATTATAACCTTGTTACGGAATTTCAGACATCCAAATTAATTATAAAACAATTTTACGAAGTTGCTGTAGGTCTACGTGCGCGTTACATATAGTACGTTTTTCTTTAATGAAATTGCGTCTGCAAAAGGACAGAAAATAGAGATGTTAACTACGACATTAAGCCAAAAAATTTAAATTACAGGAAAGTTAGATTCCGGTGTTTCGGTAGCACAGTTATGTGCTTATTATGGTGTCAAGAAACAAACAGCGTCGGACATTCGTAAAGCAAAAGACAAATGGAAGAGTTATGTGTTGAAATATGGTGTTGAACCAAAAGGTAAATAAGAAAGTGACACCGTTGGACTCAGGAAAACACATGAAACTTGCTGCTGCATCTTCGCACGACGAGGCAGTGGTATATTCAACAATGCTCATGTGGTGTAAATGGAGGAGTTTAGAGATAAAATCTGCTGCGTACAAACTGGCACTACACGTGCTTTTCTCACGCTCAGCATTTCCGTCTCTTCTCCTTCAGAAAGAGTCAAGGACGGCAGCTAGACAATTATCTCACAGACAACATATACGATACTGCGTCGGGATGCAAACAGCAGTCGTTTAGCTGGAAATTTTTTATTTGTGTTATATATTTAGTAAATTATCCCATTACTGTGAAATACAAAACAGTAGTTCCGGTTCACATGTCACATGTTACCACACAACGTAACATGAAACCAAACTGGTAGCAAACCTATTTTTCCTTCTGGCCTTCTCCTTCTACCCCACCCCCCGCCATAACCTTTGTTATCTCAATGAGCGGACAAAGGCTCAAAATTTATCTTTCTATCTTTCTACTCCCACCAATCATCACTAACCTTCCCCATCGCCCACTTCCAGCCATTTGACGAAAACAAACACGCTGCGTTGCCACGCGTATCACACTGGTATATATATATATATATATATATATATATATATATATATATATATATATATATATATATATATATATATAGGCTTGTTGTCTATTTCCGAGTGCAGATTTTGAAACTTCGCCATTTACCGGACATTCTGATTAACCGGACCACACCTCCCCCCAGTTAGTCCGGTAAAACGAGGGTTTACTGTAATTTATTTCTATTAACTATGAACATACAGTGTCAAAGCCGTTTTGTAAGCCAGCGCCATATTGCCGAAAAATATTTGGCCAATTCTTATAATAGTTAGATTCATAACAAATTTTAAAGTGAATTTTATTGCCCGATATAGGCGAATACAAGTGTATACCAAGCGGGACCTTAGAATCTAACCCAGCACCTGTCGCATCGTGAACTGACGCGCAGCTGATTACACAACGGAGTGTGTCATCTTTACTCGGATTGAATACTAATATTGAATAACCATTCATAGTACACGCGTCAGCTAAATTAACCCTTGCGAGTTGAGTAAGGAGGTACTCGGTTGAATAGTTTACGAGACGTAATGTTACAACTGCATATTCCTGTAACGTAATTTCATCACAAATATCACATGATGAACGAGAAGTGGAGAAATTTCGCCAATATTTAACACAGAGGTCTCGAGAACTGGTGAGAAAGCCTCGAAATGTGTGAGCAGTAGCAGCGTAATGCAAGGGTGGATGAACTGCGATGTACCCCAAGGAAACCTGCCAGCCAGAAGCATCATCCGCCACTTTTCACATATGCATAAATCGGGAGTGGCCTCACCTGGAATTGAGCTCGTATCACTGTGGTGTAAGGCGAGTAACCTGACCACTTTACCACCGCGCCGACCTTACAACAGCAGGTACCTTTGAAAGTGTATCAAAGTTCGTGGTCTTCCGTTTGCAGTATTTTCTGTTTATAGGTAACTTCCACATATGCGAACACCTGCCGTATGGACACACACACTAACACACAACAGGATATGTGATCCCGTAAGCGTATAGTTTCATTAAAAAGTAAGCTTATACATTAATTAACAAGTTTAAGATGAGTAGATTGATGTCATGGAAACTATTCTAATAACGGGGTCTCATGATAACCAAATAAATCTTGCTTTTGTTTATTAACATTAATAATTTTTCTCTTTTTTTTTTTTTTGTTTAAAGGGAGAGTTCACTGAAAAATTATATTGTTTTAATTTTTTTTAATTTATACGTGGGGGGGGGGGTTTGTTTTAGAGACTTAACGTTGCAACAATGTTTTACTTGAATGAAACTTTTTAGCTTCCATAGCTATTTTTACAGCATGTTTAAAGGCAAATTTGCATAGAACGTTTGAGTGCAAGAAAGGAAAACCTATAACTTCCCGATACGAAAAAATTCACACTGAAGAACATACATGACAAGACATGTATAAAAACAGAATTTATTAGATTTTTGTACTTCTAGTTTTTTTAAAATAAGCAATTTATTATTTCAAATTAATATTTTTTTAAATACAAAAATAAGACAATGCGGTTCCTAAATATGTCTTTTCGTAGCTTGTAACACTGTTCTTTAGTGTGATTTTTTTTTTCATTTCGGTGAGTAAGCAGGTTATCCTCTATTGCATTAAACCGTTCAGTGACAATTTAGACTTTATATGCTATAATGCAAAAATTACGAAAGCTAAAAAATTTTCGTTGCAGTAAAAAAAATAGACATAATATACGTCTTCAAAACAAACCATATCTCGTACAATTAAAAAAGTTATTGACACAATTAAAAATTTTCAGTATACTGCCAACTTAAAATGAAAAATTGAAAGAAAACAAACATTTTAAATCTAGGCAAACTGACTACAGAAATCCGTATAAAACGCAGTTTATTAACTCTCCTTTTTTTTCTTAGTTTTTTCCCCGTAATTTTGGCATATCGGTAATTATTGAGCTGTGTGAAACTTACTAACAGTGCTCAACTACTATCACAATTACATTTTAAGTTATCAAACGAAATAATTTGAAGGCCATGCTCCAGATTTCAACTTTTTTCGCTATATTAATTTTTTTTTGTCTAAACGAGAGCAGATATCAAACTTTTGTTTGGCAGTTTTGTATAAAATTATCATCTCAAGATTGGCAGTTTTTTAAGTAAGTAAATGCTGTGGTATCAGATAATTATTTCATTTAAAAATTTTGGTTAGTTCACTTATTAATAGCAAATATTATAGTTAAAAAAATTAGCTATTACGGTAAATAATATTTTCAACCAAACCCTAGAATGAATTTGGATATCTGCTCTCGTTTAAGCGTAAAAAAAAATAACTGTCGCAAAAACAGAAGAACCGGAGCAGCATGGCCCCAGACAGCTACGTTTTGAGATATTATCTTTTTTTTCCTTTTAAAATTATGTATATTGATTAAGAGTGAAGGAATTAAATGAATTTGTAAATTTGTATCATCTAAATGTTTCACAATTCTAATTATTGCACTGAAAAGAATAATTTTGGGTTTGTTAATGGCGTTGCTATTTTTTTTCAAAAAGAATCACAAAAAACAAAACTAGTACATGTTGAGAAAACATTACAGAAATAAAAGTGCAGAACCCTGAATACGCTCACAGAAAAATATTTTACTACTATTTGCATCGTTTATTTTATTCACTCTATTACTTTTCCCATTATTATTCTTTACTTTTGTTGTACCTTATTTCGTGTGCTTTTTTCTTATTGTTTTGTCTTGCATACTTTATGTGCAAAGCTGTAATTTCATTCAGAGGTACTATCGAAGTTTTTAAGTTTTTATCTTTGAAGTAAGTACATTAACAACTATTGTTAGTATACAGAAGTGGTGCTTCAGGGTTTGATGTGAACGATGAATAATAAAAACAGCATTAACATTTTGTAATTAGTCTTTATCAGATTAATTTGAAAGAGCGGAGGCGATGTTGACATCCTTTAACACTACGAAACAGTAATGGAATCACTCTAGCTTCACAAGATAAAAAAAATATTGTTTTTTACAGTAGTACTTCGCAAAGAATTATTTTATATGGGAGCGTTTTATTACAAATATTTTTTAAAAGGGTGATGTGCTTCATGAAAAGAAATAACCAGCGATCAAGGTCCTTGCTATGAATATGCATGATGGCTTTTCTGTGAGTTCATTTGCATTGCAAAATACGTGGTAATCGTAACTGCTGCTAACACTGGCGGGACACTAAAAAAAAGATAAAAGACTACGGAATTGATTTCCTGTGGCTGGCAATGGCTGCACATTTCGTGTAATTTCCGAAAAAAATTCTGTCTGGCAGATTTTCACTGAAGTTTATTATTAACAAACTTGAAAAGTTTGCCTAGGAAATAATAAATTAGTACTTAAAGACATGCAATTTGCTTTGAATATTCGTGAAAAATATATAATTATAAAATAAATGTAGTTACAGGTAATAATGTTATTTTAAACTCCAAGGCACATATCTGGTCCTTTGTAAAAAAAATTTCCTTCCATTAAGAACCTAGACAAAAACGGAATTGTTCTAATTTAATGTGTCGGTCCCAGTTTCACTGAATTTATCATGATTTTATGGAAATTATATTTGAACATAGTTAATATTTTTTATGTTACATATTTTGCTTTTCAACTAACTCGTATATTATTTAATGCTTAAATACACTGATGGTTGATATTAATTACTATTAAATAACAGTACCAGACCTCAGTTATTCAGTTTTGTGGTCATATACCTTTAAAATAAATAAGTAAATTTCGCATTAATAACTTTTGAATTATGGACTTATCGTTTGCGAGGCCGTGCACAAATACTTTACTAAGCACGACTGCTTACGTGATGCAGTTTGCGTACGTGATTGCTTAACAGGAGACTGGTCCTTGTTCTCAAACATTTTCGTTACTTGCGTACAAGTTTAAAACGTTATTGGCCAATGGCTGACGTCGACGTCAACAAGAGTTTGTATGTTCTGCCTCTAAAAATATCGCAATGTCCCCAGTTATCTACTCAGTAATACCTGAGAACTAAACTTAGGGATTTACTCTGCGATTAGACAGTCATTGTTGGTTCGATCACGTGCGTGGCGCTTATAGACCACAGTATTTATATTTTCATAATTGCCTATGTTGCTATTTTTCGTTATAATTTTATTAAATTTTAAGTCCTCGCCTTGTATTTACATTTATTTTGTTTATGTTGTTAAAAGTCATAAGAATAAGTATAAAATTTCGTTTATATTTTAAATATTGATTTTATCTTGATAGCTTCCTTTAACGTATAGATTATTTTTTAAATTTACCACAAAATCAATTAATTGGTTATTATCTTTCATTTTATTTGTAATTCGAACAATTTGGTTTGTATGTATGCCTATAATGAACTCGCCCTAACTTTGGAACATTCTTGAATGATTTTTGCAATAGAGAGAATGTGTTGTGTTACTAGTGTGTTGTAAGTAAATTCTATGTCTGAAGATTGCACTGAAAAAAATACTTATTAGTCACTGCAAAATATTATGTTAAAATGGACCTTACCAAATTTTTTTGTAGTGGTTACAAAATTTTTTTGTAGTCACTGCAAAACTTTATTGGGAACAGAAAAAAAAATGTTGTGGTCACTACAAAAAAAATTTGGTAGGGTCCATTTTAACAAAACATTTTGCAGTGAGTAATAAGTACTTTTTTCAGTGTGTGATTAAATTTATGGATGTATTATGTGTAGCCTATTGAATAATATAGTATGGTGAAAATTTGCCAGTTTTTTTGCTTGACTTCACTTCCCTGTGAAACATTCAATTATGGCTGCAATATTTATTCAAGTTCCTTCATATTTCAAAACTGCTAGTGTAGTGTTAAGCAGTTCCATTATTTCAAACGTATTCTACAGCATAATGTGTGCTGTAAGAACTCTAGGTAACAGAAGAGGTTACAGGTAAACCTAGAATTCTGTGAGCCACTTTTGAAAGTTGTGTAAGTTCACAGTGACTTTATCATGAAGTATAGGGTTCAATGTTACCTTTGACTGCTGTTGCTATTTGGCTCAACCAGAAGGATAACGGAAGGTTAAAACATGCCATGAGATTGAGAGAACTGCTCTTGGAGCTAGTCTGGCTACTGTGCACCTAACACACATGTTTTAAAGAATTTCACACCGCTTGCTACGTATGTTACTTTTATCGCAAACTACTTTGCGCGATTAACGCGAGATAAAACCAAACCTAACTGACGTGAAACAGTGAAGTTGCGTAAAAGTCACGTACTAAGTGACTCAATGCATGCAATAAAATATTTATAGTAAAAGGGATATCAGGCATCTTATTGGCCGTTAAAGTTTAAGTGATAATCATTAAGAACTTCTTTAACAAAAATAATTAATATTATAAAATATGATATTTTCTAAAACATTAACTTTTGATTATGAGGCTTTTATGAAATGTTGGTATTAATTACAATCCTGAATTCACATTTAATAGCGGCGATAACATAGGAACTAGCAGAGAAAAAAGTAATATCCAGGACTTTAAGATGTTCGCATAGAAGTAATTTCAAAACATCAGAAATTAACATAGAGTGTTTCTTGTATCTAAGACGGCAAAACTAAAATATTTTACGCTCATGTTTTGTCGGACATAATTTCTGCCCCAAAGCGCTACAAGATTGACAACAGAACTTCGATGTTAATATGTGGTGTGCGGTTGTCTACATACACCTAATTAGATCATTAGTCTTTCATGAACCTCTGACAGTCAATGTGAATAGGTAACAAGATGTTACCGGCATATAAGAGGAGCCTACATTCCCAAGCATGGGTGAAAATTAACCCTAAATTATAAAACCAGTGATGTAGAACTAGAATTATAAAATTAAATTCGTATTTAACACTCATTGTGTCTTTCGACATTGCAAACCTAAAACAGATAAGATCAAGTTTGGATGGTACCACGCCTGAATATTAATTCTTCGCTGTCCACTTATTGAAATACATGAATCAGAATTACTTGCTCGTGTCGCGGATTCTTCGCAATTGTGGGTCGTTCATTACTTAACACAGTATGTACATTTCCATAAATATTGCGTTACCTTTCATAGTTCTAAATGTATACCGAGTTTAACAGAATGTTAGGTAATTTTCCTCAGACTGTTCATGTCATCAAAACTATTTCAAACAGCAACAATTTGAAAATAACTGAATACCTGTAGTCTACTTCATAAACAAAATTCATAAAACTCATGTCGCTATATAAAGTACTATATCTGTACCGAGTTTGATGACGGATTCCTTTAGATACCTCAAGTGATAAAGATATATATATATATATATATATATATATATATATATATATATATATATATATATATATATATATATATATATATGTAGCCGTTCTGAAGAGCAGTGAGAAAAAAAATTTCTTCGGATATCGCGTGTGATCAAAAGATTATAAAATAGCACAAACAAAAATTACCTTACTAGTACTCTATGTGTACAGATATGAATGAAATTCTGAAAAAAAAATCCCTAAAAACTGTGCGTGATAAAAAAGTTTTTAAACAGCTGCCAATGTATAACTATACAAACTGCATGCATAAATTGCGTAGAAATCAAGCCATCTTACTGAGTACCACATTTACAACAAAATTGATGAAGTTCGATCCATCGGTTCAGAAGTTTTTAGGAGACACACACATACTCACACAAGGACACATATACCGATACACACACGCAGACATACCAAGGCACGCACACCACACACATGAAGGTGATCTCATATTAGGTCTACTGCTGTCCTTCCATAAGTAGACTAAAAATTCTGTTCTCATTCATAACCGCCCTTCCACCAAATGTTTTGTCGTAATAACTATAATCTTTTTATTAGTGTTTTGACACTTTGAAACGATAGGTCTTATGTCAAAATATCTCGTTTCAAGAGATCAAAAAATTTCATTAATGAAGATTTCAGTATTTTTTAACTAAGCTTGAATCATTTTAAAATATGTCTGGCAATAAACTTACAGTAAACATTTTCTGGAGTAAGAACTTTTTTGCTACGCACGACCTTCTGCATTTAGATTTTCTGCCTTTAAAGAGCTTACAGTATTTCGCACTTGCAATATTTGACGTACAACTTTAAGCATTTGTCTGTTCTGGGATAATTACTATCATAAGATTGCTTTCACTCGCACATTTTTGTGAAATAGCAATCATGTATTTAATAATAAATTTATAACCAGCATTACTTACTTGAACATGACACATTAACTAAAAATGATATCACGTTTCTTGTGTATTTAAGTTGCAGCTAAGGCAAAATCATTTTACATTATGCATTGAACTGGAATCGTATAAATCCGTTTTAACTGAAAAAGTTTCATGATATGGTTATATTAATTAAAGCAATATATATATATATATATATATATATATATATATATATAAAATAAAAAAGGTTGATGTCTAACGTCTCTCACAATGTAAAAGTAAAAAATTTTTTAAATATACAATTAAACTAAGCATATATTATAGTGAACTCAAAATTAAATTGTTTAATGATGGTGTAAATATAAAGAATTATTTTTTTAACATTAGATCTTTAAACACACAATTCACTACTCCGTAACGATACTCTGGTTTATAAATGGGTTAATTATGTTGAAAACAAACAAAGGAATACTTCTGTGAAATAGAAGTAAAAATTATATTGAATTTTTTAATAATCAGTTTACTTATAAAAACAACAATTTAATGGAAAACGGTTATGGACTGAACGTAAATGGTGTTCCATTCACAGCTGCTGTTAGTAAAATGGCACTTCAATGATACCTTATAAATCATCAATGATTGACATTAGGGCATTATCTTGCGTTAAAAATACCCTTTTCATGACGTCTCCCTCAAAATTGTTGCAAGTAAATAACTATTCCAATAAAAATTAATCGAACTTCTGCGTTTAAAACAAATGCGTTGAATCTCAGTTGCAAACACCATCAAAAAATATTCATCATTATGTATTTTCCTATGCAACGATTGCTGCAGTAAGTAATCCAAAGTGACAATTTTGGTATTTTGTTTAGAAATAACACATCGTGCGTTTTACTGTCAATGATATTAGAAATATTAGCAAAAATGTAAAATAAAAAGCTAATTATGAAAACAACATCGCAGTAGTAATGAATATCGGTTCATCATAAATAAATGACCCGATAGTAACAAAACTGACTAAATAATTTAGTTTTTATGTTTGAAACGATTATTCCTGTCACTTTAATCGCGTTTAAAGTTCATGATAATTCAAAGACCGCACGAATGTTCTTAGGACAATGAATAAGTACAGAAGCACTGAATCGAGGGATTAATTGCCTTCATACTGGATAACTTTTCAATACGTGGTTAATATCGCTTCGTATGAAAATTACGAAATTACATTTTTTCGTAACACCTTAAGGTGTGAATAATACAGGTTAACCGATTAGAAAGGCTGCAAACTTAACTTAACAGAAATAACTTAGTGCAAATCTGATCCAAAATTCTTCATAGTAACCTCATTTTATTGTAAGGTAATTGAGCTAAGGAAGCTAAACTCATGTGGATAACCATTATCTATTCAATAAATTCAAAGTGTAGCTAATATTACGCACATCTAACTACCTTTAAATAACGTCGTACATGAACCTTTATGACGCCCTAGAATATGCAATACAAGTTGACATACTTTAAACGCAATTCATGTTTTTAAACGTCTTAGTGCAACCACATCTCTATTTGCATTAGTCAAATATCACAGTTGTTTCAAAATACATGCTGACTCCCGGTTCTAGTTGTACATTTGATATTTACAAACACTAACATAAGTAGGCCTATATTTTTCACCACATTAGAAGTATTCCAAACACACTAAAAATCATCAATTGCAAATTGTATTTTACTGACGTAAAACCCTTTGTAATAACAGCGACGCCATATTGTCGTACTTGCTTTGTCTTTCTAGTTGTAGCTATTCGTCTATACGTTCGATACATTGCTGTTTTAAGATATACATGATTTCATAAATTGAAAATTTGTAACAGTACACTTATTTCAACGAAACGTATATGATATTTTCGTCAGTATAATAAAATTCGTCTTAAGAATCTCATCTACGTAAACTCGATTACTTTTATTTGTTCTATATGTATTTAATTGTCTCTACTGTGCTTTAGAAGTGATAAAGCAAACATTTTAAAGAACTTTGAGATGGTTCTGACCTAGTTTTATTCTATACTCGTCATAGTCATGGAACCACGTATTTACTGAAATTTCACTATTTTGTTCCATAAATCTTTATCTCCGATATTCAGAATTTGCATCATAAATAAAAAAAATATGTTGGTTTGGTTTAGGTATTCATCAAAATAATTCTATTTCTAACCGAAGTTTACCTTCTACTGTCATAATATTATCTTGTGTGGTTAATATATTTTTTAAATTAATTTACTGCTATTTAAATCCATCTTCAGATCTTAACACTGTGAATAAATTAACCTCAGAAATGAACAGTATTTAGTGTAAAAATTATATTTAGTAACGTACTGTTTAAAATTGTTTATTAGTTTTCTCTACTATTATGTTGTGCCTGTATCAGTACATGTGTGTATAAATTAATATATACATATACTTACGTACCTATAAATACGTGTGTGTATGTGTGTAATGAGTATGTTAACAATATACACCCTTATCTTACCCTTTGGTAGGTAATGCTCCTATATTAGCTACTGAAGTACACAAGTTTCGGTCTCGGGTTTCTTTCCACCAAGTATTTGAGATAACTCTTTAGTTCCATTATTTCTCAATGTTTTTTTTTTCCATGCCGTATGAAAAGCTAAATATTATCTTTGAACAGTAAGATGTTTACATTAACGGACTACCGAAACGTTTAATATATTACTATCATAGTTAGAGGAAGGGTTAAGTTTATGACTACCCAATTGCGAAAAGTGTAACAAAAATGTCATAAAAGTACTAGAAAGTAAATTATTTATACTATCGTAGGGTTGTACTGAAGAGAATCAATGTATTAATTTTTTGCGTTTATTTTCTAATTTTGTACGATAAGTATTTTAGGAATGGCGAGGTATGAGATAGCCAAGCATTATTTTTTTCAGCTTCCTCGTGAAAGAAAAAGCGCTCACCAGAGTCTCTTTAACAGAAAGCAGTCTTATCTTCGTGGGCAAAAAAAATAACAAATGTGGGATTTACGAACTATGGAGTGAAGATAGTACCACTCCCTAGACGCGAAACATCCCAACTAAATGAGCCGGAGGGGGGGGGGGGGG
>PNEQ01116613.1:0-19690 GCA_003012365.1 Medauroidea extradentata | reverse complement strand
TTGTTTGCACCTCTGATATATTGAGAATTATCTGTTCGAAAAGAGGGCAACTTCGCTTTGTGTATAGTTGCAGAAAGCGGTTTTGATTTTGACACAAATCTCTCATTTCTGAATGAAATATAAAGTTCATTTCCCTTTTCAGCAAAAGCAAGCAACTTTTCTGCATTTTCTCGGGGAACGAGTTCATGAGTTGTAAGGTTTTGAAGTTTTGTTTCACTGTGTGCGTCGTAAGGGTTTCCTCTTACCTCAATGTATGAACACATTCGTTTGATGCTTGCATCGAGTACTTCATTGTGTTTCCCCACTAGTTCATGGTGAATCTGGAGATCGTAGTCAACCACTGCTACATTGATTAACCTTCAAAAAGCATTTCGTATTTCAAGGATGTCATGGTAGATAAGTTGCCATTCAACAACGTACTCTTTTCTTTTAGTTTGTCCAATTATTCCTCCTTGTGATTTTTGAGACCTGTTTATCGTCTGTTCAAGAGCCATATCCAATCCAACTGCATTGAATTTGCCATCCGTTCTTCGAAATACAAATGAGCCATTCATGAAATTTTCAAATACTTGAGGATGTCGAGTTTCTAGTATTCGCATCTGTTCTAAATACAGAGAAGCCCATCTGAGGTAATTGATCCTGTCAAAAACATGGAACACCGGAAGGAGCTGTTGAACTGTCTTTAAATGGAGTTGCCAATTACCTTCTCTGTCTGCTCGGATGAGATTTTTCAATAGAAGCACAAGAGACAGGAATCCCTCCAAATACCGGCACATTTCTGACCGTTGTGTGTTTGACTGAGAGAAATCATTCATTTCTTGAAGTAAGGTAGCATAACGATTTGAAAGCTCTTGAAAAAGGTCATTGGCTCTCTCGACGTCTTTCTCTTTAATTGCCTCTAATGTGTCAGTAGCTAGTTGAGAGGACACGTTAACATTATCTTTCAAAAATGATTTCCACTTCAGTCTTTCGACAACCTCAGCAAGCATGAAAACTCCTTTCAAAGAACGAATGTAGTTACTTCCCTTAAGTACACTTTCTACCACTTTAGATCCAAAAACTGAGTTTTCAATAAGGATGTTTTCTAACGCACTTCCAGATAAGTATTTGCCAATACATGCCAAGAGTACTTTTGTCATATGAAAAGACCCTATCATCAGAACAATATCCGGAAACTCATTTGAAGTTATTTGTATTTCTGCAGCAATATGGTAAACTCCCTCATCACATGCAACAGGCAAAGCAGATTGATGAAGGTGATTGAGAAGATACTGAAAGTTTTCCATAGCTGAATAAACACTATCATATGCAGTAATAGGATATGGTAGAATAGGTAAGAACCCAACTTGCTGCAGAGAGGTTTCAGACTGTGATATTACTGCATTAGCAGAACCCCAGGTCACAGTAATACCTCCACCACCATGTGTATGCAAGGCCTTCATCATACTTATCACAGATTCCTTTAATGCCACTTCGCTTGCATTTACATCAAGCACATCTTCAGACACGTGTAAATCTTGTGGTACCATCAAAGGCGAGGATTGTTTATGGAAATATCTGAGACTTTGACATGGAAGCAGTGAAGTCACACGTTTTGTAAACTTCATCTCTGCTATTTCAGGTGAATATTTTTTTTCTGGCAATTCTTCAGGTTTTTTTTATACAACACCATGACAGTATCATGACTTCTCTGTAAACCAGTAAGCGTTGCTTCCTCATGGTCAAAATTATCCATAGCACCTGTTGTAAAATGATGTGGGACAAAATGACTAGGCAGTGAAATCCCATCAGAGCAAGACTTGATAGTATATTGTGCTAATTTGGCACGTGCTTGCATAATATGGTTGTAGCTTGCAGATACACCTAGTTTGTTCAAAGATGTTATCAGGCTTTTACTTTTGCATTTTTCGTGTATTGTATGAGCTGTCATCAGATGCATTGGCGTTTTTTTTCTTCCCCTCTGTACATTGTAGTACAGAATCTGTACAATTGACATGATTCTGCAAAATTGTGAGCTGTCCTTTAATAAGCCTTCTTCATTTCCATTATTGACATCACTATCAAGCTCTCCATCGTTCGTGATATCATAAAGTATCTCCCCATCATCTCTGGACTTTGACATAAGAGACAATCGCCCTACTTGTAAAACTTCTGATAAAAAATCAATAACTGTCTGTGAAATTATTGTCGAGTTCCATGAATTTTTCAGCTATTGAGCATCGCCTATTTTTTGGTCAAGGTTGAAATCAATGTTTTTAAGTGAAGTTCTTACTAACCTACCAGCTTCTTTCAAAACATTGAGGTTTCTGACTTTTTCTGCCATTTCTTCTGTTGTCAATTTTGATGAATAGACAATGAGAGATGTGTTAGTTTGTGAATGTTTTGAAAATTTGATCGCAGTACCAAAGTACTTCAGCAAGAAATGCTTAACTTCGCTGTTTTGTATCACAATTCTGGTTTCTTTAGTATTAAGGTAATCTCGTATTTCCGACAAAGTAATGCCATAACCATCATCAAGCATCTGTTTGATTACATGTGAAACTTCTTGCATCATAACTTCTTTAGTTGATTTTTTTCGTGCGGTTTTTAATTCCTGGGAACTCCTTCTGTATTGAACAAGATATGATTCCAGGCATATTTTGTGGTAATATACATCTGCTCCGAAAACGGATGACTCGTCTTCTAGGTCACATGTCCTAGTATAAACGTCATCTTGAAAATACATTGCTGCCTCTAGAAACACAAGTGCCCTATTGCTTTCACAAATTCTGTATTTGTCCCTGACACCTGCATGTTTCTTGTGACCGCATACTACACATGCCACCTCGTATAACAGATTCTTGGGACATACAGAGTCTGAACGAGGTATGGTGTCTGAACGTAGTTTTTTGATATGTTGTTCATTCACAGTTTCTTCTTCACCATCATTGTCAATTGAGTCAGTTTTATCTCGTTGCACTTTTAGCAGTGACTTTTTCAAAGTGTAATTCTTGTAACACGCGTTGTTGCAATGGTACACAAAATCTACTAAAGGATTAATTGAGCATAGTCTCTTGAACACTTCATCTTGTCTGATTTCAGCTGCATGTCTAACATTTGTCCTAACACCTTCTGAAGTTGTAGTCTTGTCATCTTTATTTATTTGCTGGCAAATTATACATTTTGTAATGTCAATATCACTGCCAGTGACTTGTATTAGTTGCACTCCACTTAAAAGACTCTTAGAGTTGGATGCCATGTTAGGTTAATTAACATTATTTCAAACCTTCTCAAACTTCAAAACCTGCAACAAAGAAAATAGTATAACATAATATTTTACGTAAATATTCTATTTATAAAATCTACATTTTAACAGAAACATGTAATTTGCTGCGACTGCTGCGTCTGAAATATAGAAAAAAACATGCATTTCATTTGCAGCCTGGGAGATATACTTCTGAGCTGCGAAGTTACTAAAAAAAACATGTTCAATATTTATTGGTTGTTCAACACATAAAAATAATATTTTCAATAGTTGTTTTACCTGGCGTATCTAACTGGCATTATAAGAGTGCATTATAAAAATATTGAGGTTCATGCTGAAAAATGTATTTAAAAAATCACAATTTCCAAAATAGCGGAAAAATGACTGCATATACGAAAAAATTGTATTGATACTTTTTTGTAGATAATCTTATAGCGAACAATTTTGATACATATAATTTTTCTGTGTGATGAACGGTTAAGGAGATAGAGGTCCGAAACCTATTGTGGGTACAACGATAAAAATATAAAATTCAAATTGCCATAAAAAAAATTTGCCCAGGATACAGAAAGTCTACCCTTGTAATTTACACTTGCCTAAACATAAACTAACAGGATCTGAAGAGAACAGCCGTCAGACATGACTTTTCTACGGGTCTTATGGACAGGGACTGTATTAGAGTGCCGGGAAGGGGAGAAAAGAGTGTTTCGTCCCACAGCGCCCCCCGAGCACAATGAGCGCATTCACGTGGTCCAAGTACATAAGACAGACTTGTAACAGGAAAACTGATAGGAGCCCCGGGTGATTACCTCCCGCGGCCGGGGCCACAACATTTCAGAGAGGGTAATACGATAGTACATGGTTGCGAGTTAGAGATGAAATTAGACGAGGTAACCCGGATGGAAGATACGGAAATAACCTCGGACGCTTCGTGGGTAGTTCCGAAGAAGTCTCCCTCCCTCAACATAAAAATAGGGAATATGTCGGTGGAGGCAGTTATAGACATTGGTGCACAAGTATCAGTTATAGATAAAGTTTTGATTGACAACATGATACATTCATGGATGGGAAATGGTATGGCAACTCTCCCTGTGACTGGAGTAACTCTGATAGGGGTTACAGGTGCACGGTATAAGACAGTGAAACAACAGGTAGTTGTTGAAGTATGTATTCAGGATGTGAAAGTTCTGGTTAACTTCTTAGTAGTGAAAGGTTTCAACGTGCGATGTTTGTTAGGGACTGACTTTCTCGTACGCCAGTGTGCGCAGATCTATTGCGAACAAGATATGGTCTCACTGCTAGTAAGGAAGAAACGACACTCATTTCACTGGTCTGGTGGCGGAGACGTGCAAGGTGATATCCCTACATAGAGGCTGAGTGTGGAACAAAGGAGTGATGCACTTACAGAATCTACTGTATGCGATAGCACCGTGCGAGCATCGAACAAGAGCCCTCGCGCAGAAACCTGTGGCGACACGGACAACGGACTGTCGCTAGGACAGCAGGCAGAGTTACAGACGCTTATTGACTGTCATAGAAACGTGTTTTCTGAGTGGCCCGGGAAGGTGAATACCTACGAGAGTAAATTTCGTATTAGGAAAGATACGCAATTCGTCTGCCAGACTTATCCCATTCCGGCGGCAGCGCGCCCAGCGGTAGAGAAAGAGTTGTAACGATTACTTCAGGCGGGCATTATAGAGAGAGGCGACTCCGAGAATATTAATACATTAGTGTTTGTGCCGAAGAAGGACGGGAGCGTGCGTATATGCCTGGATTCGAGACGAGCTAATATGCTAATAGTGCCAGAACGAGAATTACCTGAGCCGGTATACAAGCTATTGCAAAGCTTTGCGAAGTGAAAATATTTCTCAAGGATAGATTTAGTCGCATGTTACCTGCAAGTCCCGTTACACCCAGAGTCGAGGATGTACACCGCATTCCAGTATGGCGGACGTGTGTACCAGTTTTAAGGCCATGCCCGGTAGTTTTTTTCACGTTGGTGCAAAAAACTCAAAAAGTTTTCAACCAAATGGGTTGAAAAAAATTGGGAGCGTGTGAAGTCATACTATGCACAATTATATGTAGGCTTTAAAAAAATGAGTCGTTTGCCAGTAAAAAAAAATATTTTGTGCCATTTTGGCTCATTTTCATGCTAAAATATGTGATAATTTGGGTGCAAGAATCTAAAAATCCATTGTGTTCATTGCAACGGAAAATTCAGATAGAAACTTTGATGTATTAGTGACAAAACAATGTAGCGATTTTGTGATAGAGATATTAGTTCATTTTGGAAAAATTATTTTCGAAATCACTACAAAACTACCAGGCATGGCCTTAACGGCTGCCTTTTGGCATAAATTTAGGCGTGTGTCACTTTATGAAGGCGTTGGAGTCGGTACTGGAGCCGGAAGTAATGAACTACGCGACTGTGTACGTAGACGATATAATCATCGCGTCCGCGACGTGGGAAGACCATGTGAACCAGCTTAAACAAGTTTTGGCGCGGCTATAGCAAGGCGGCATGGCAGTAAATCGCGACAAGTTGGCTTTCGGGCGTAAGGTGATATAATTTCTGGGGCACTGTGTAAATAAAGGTGGCGTGCGAATAGATCCGGACAGAGTAAATACTATATCGGTACTGCCACCCCCACGCAGTCGGAAACAACTCTAGAAGTACTTAGGCGTGTTAAATTTCAACCGGAAATTTGAACAAGACTATGTGAATTTGGTTGCACCATTGTAAAAACGTCTCAAGTAAATCACTCAATGGCAGTGGACTAAGACAGAGCAGGCCGCGTGGGACGCCGTACGAGAGAAATGGCAAACCGCACCGATATTGTATCATGTAGACTGGACGCGCGAATGTATAATATCATGTGATGCATCCGGAGTTGCGATTGGTGCAGTACTGTACCAGCTGGATAGCGACGGGCGGGAGTGTCCGATTGCATATGCGAGCCGAAGCCTGACAGAAGCGGAACGCAACATGTCAATAACCGAGAAGGAAATGCTGTCGTTTGTTTATAGTTGCCAAAAGTTTCTGTACTTTATTTACGGGCGGCGAACAATAGTACACACGGACCACAAGGCGCTAATTTATATGAATAAGTTCCGGCTGCTGCATGGACTAATTACCAGGTGGGTATTGGCTCTACAGGGATACGACTTGGACGTACAGTATACGCCCCCGTCACAACAGCTCGTCGCCGATACACTCTCGCGGTACCCACACGATGCAGGCATGATTGATAAATGCGGCCACAAGGAGTTTCAAATGTTTAGGGTGCAGAAACTATTAAAACATGTAGGCAAGAAGTGGGGGAGAAAACTTACAGAACAACAAGCAGCTGACACAGCGATTGTCGCCATAAAGGGAGCATATCCAAGGTGTACATAGTTATTTTTTTCATCTTCAGTATGTCGAGAATGCCATGTTGTAGAGTTATAGATAGTTGTAAGATTGTCTTGTGTTTCAATGTAAGCTAGGAGAGCAGATGGCGTGTAGGATTTGACAGTCACTGGTTTGGGTCAGAAAGCACTTAGCGACCGATGGTTCGGGTCGACCATAATATGTCATTTGGGACAGGGTCCTTTAGAATAGAAGGCAGACAGTACAACACAGCAGGGGGTTTCAGCCATCCTCTGCCAGGACATGTGAGGAAGATGTAAGAGGAATGCTGTAGTGGAGAAGTTATAACCAGGGATGCCATGGGGAGAATTTCGAAAGACTTGCACATGTGTGCCAATGCGACCAGTTTGCCACACCACCCACTAGAATGGCTTCAGGCGGCCCCGAAAAAAAATTGCCTTTGTAAATAGTTTTGACCACCCTGGCCCATGGTTACCAGAAGATAAAGGAAGACTTTAGTGAAAGAGAACACTGAAAGATTATAATATTTTTAACTGGTTGAGGTGTTTTGTTATAAAGACACAGTTAGATATAAACATTTCTGAAGAACAAATCTTTGATTAAAAATGAAAATAGTTGTTAGTTTGAAAATATATTTATGTAATGGATAGAAATAGAATATAATAGTCGGCGGCTTGGAATCTTTTGTTGACTGCATACTTTGGTGCCGTTCACAAAAAAAGATCCCCGAGGGTCATGTGATGTGCAATATGATTACCCTACCATGTATCAGCAACAATAGCAATTAATCAGTATAATTTCTGAATATCAAAGTTAACAGGTCATGCGACCATTCATTCTCCTCGGTATCATGTCACGAAGCAGATGGAACTATAATGACAAAGCAATAGTCAATGTTACTGTTTATATGTAAATAAAACTAAAATGTGTATATTTCGTCTCTGTGGAGGGAGCAGGTGCGGCTTCTGAGCAGCAGCCTGGCTCCTCACACCAACACCACTTGTACCAACCACACTTAGCTGTTGGTGGAGAGGGGAGAGTGCCACCTGTACAAAACTAAGATACAAATGTTAATTATTTTAATAGTTAGTAGTATATAAGGAACCTTAGGATTTAGGAGCCTCAGTGGTAATTATTGTCAAGTGTAATGAGGGAATATTAATGTGAAAATGAAATAAATGCGGCAATGGCAAGAATTTACTGTTCTCGAGGGACGGGGCTGTTTTGAAAAGCTGGATCCTGATTGGCCCAAGGGAACCAAAGCCTGCAGTACAAGTGGTGGGGATTTTGGCACCAGACAGGAGCACCGCAAGGGAGTTGAACAGCAGATAGAGACGTCTGGAGACTTGTGAGGACGACGGACCGGGGTGTTACCGCCAGCGTCGGCTCAAGCGTCGCGACGTGGAGTAGAGGCAGAGATTTTAGAGCCAACTAACTTCGAACCGGGGTGTTACCGCCGGGCGTCACGACGCATTAGAGCGCAGCAGAGTCACGAACAGCGGGAGACCTGGGTGTTACCGCCAGGGCCGGTTTGCGAGACGCGGGATTGACCAGTCGTGTGGGCGGAATTTAAATCGTGCCGATAAATCCACGCCAGGAGAGGACAGTGACGACTTGCTATCCATCAGAAATAGGACTGACTGACATTTATTTACTCTTGCAACAACATCACCAGCAGCCATTATTAAGACACATAAGGATTGTAACACAAAGGGCGTCGTAAAATGAATAAACTAAATTTGGTGGTTGGTTCACTAGCCTGGAGATGCGGCCAATGCACAACACCACACCTCCAAAATACCTAAATAAACTTTATACCTAAATAAATAATGAGGCAGTGTGGTACTAGTATACCCGTCGTCAATTAACCGACCACGACCGAATATGAAAACACACAACAAAAACTACAATCATCTAACCACTTCTGCCTAAGTAAAACAAATACACTTCTATCGCAGGCCCCTGCTAAAACCATACTCAAATGACACTAATTAAACAACTACTGGGGGCGTCCACCAAGAGACCTTCGATAGGCTGCATTAAAATTCCTCAAGAAAGTAAACCTAACCTAAAAACAACTACAGACTAAAGGTCGTAGCTAAACACAGCTAAAATCAAATGATAAAGTGGGGGGAGGGTAGAGCTTACACAATACTCGCTTACATCTGCGAGAGGCAGACTTACTAGAAAACCTGGGATAAAGTTTATGAAGTCCATAAACAGGACCAGGTTTCTGCCTCTACTAATTTGGTAAACTTTCAATAGGTCATAAAGATAAAAAGACCAAGTAATTAAAAGGCGACACTTTTTATTCTGAAAAGAAAAACGTGAGAATAGATTATATTTTTGTCTGTTAGTTTAAAAATAAAAACAATATTAATCAGTCTTATTAGAACAGGTACAATAAATTAGTTCAAAATTTTTATAAAAACAATATAGTAAAAGCTATTGATTTCTTTGAAACTGTTAGTGCCAATTAAAGGCAAGATTAAAATGTAAGTTTACATTTTGACTGGTTTAAAACTGTTAATACATAAAGTTAGACCAACATAAATTACTAATTGGAAATAATACTTAATGTTTCGGCGTGTCCAGCCACTCCCGGGTGAGACGTCCTTTGCCTCGAAATTGAACAAATGGAAAAGGGCTCCAGCCCTTTCATCTTGCTAAAACAATTGCGATATTATGAACTTGACTTATTTTACTACCCGAGACAGCAATTTCTCATTTTACCTCTTATAACAAAACAAAATAAAATTAATTGAATTGTAACCACAAGCGAGCTACGAAATTTAGTTTCCTAATTTAACTATTGAACTACATGCCTAATTAACAATTAGGTTGCCTTTACGGCCATAGCTCCAAAACATACATGGTTCACTCACAGTCCTCCACGACTCACTGCATAATAATGACAACTGACTGACTTGGCTGCCTGACAACGCACCAACAGCTGACTAACCACTGAACAAGTGCCCAAGTGACCAAGTGACCAAGTGCCTAAGAGAACAACGAAGCTCAGTCCTGATATAAAAACTGGCCTGCTCACGTTTATGAACATCGCGTAAATGTTTCACCTAACCTTCCCCGAGTGGTGGTGAACAAACACACAGCGCGACAGTACTGCCAACTGGCAATGACGTCTACTACTTCAGGTGTTCCAACCAAACACAGAGTTGAGGACGAGAAGAAAACAGCAGACTATCGTCACTCGCACACAGCTGTTCGTAATGTAAGCTATTACGTCATGAAAGCTTGTGTTGTTAGTGCAGTTATCTACACGATTCAAGCGAATTGGTTGGTACAAATACAATGCACGTGACTGTGAAAAACAACCTAGCCTCAGCGCGATTTACAAGCAGATGTACTGTGACGTTATCGACAAACTGCAGACAAGTGTTTAAACTACTGATGTTTTAATAACAACTGGGCGCACGTGTGCGCCAAGGCCCGAATCGATCTACGTGAAAACAAGATGACAGCATCTTAGCAAGAAAAGCTTTACCGTAAATAGGCTCTCAGCTCAACTAAAATCAAATATGGATCCGATAAAAAAATAGAAACCTAACCTTAATTTTTATGATCGCGACATTACACTGCATTCACGAAAGATTGTGACCTCACAAGCAGCCCTGGAAACTAAAAATTTAAGTTTTAACAATTTCAAACAAACTATTCAACAGGAACCTCAGTGTGCCTATGAGTCACGAGCAATCCACAGATGGACCTCAAAACTCTCGTCCAATCTGCAAGACCCGCTGTTGGTCTATAATTATGAAATTCAATTACTGTGTACTGTTTGTTTTGTGGGTCATGTGATAACAAAAATGTATCTTGTAAATAACAACATTTATCTTGTAAGTCTTCCTGGAGGAGTAGTCGTCGAGACGTTCTGCTCCATGGCTCACATGGTTGGATTGGACTTGCATATGGTCCTCTCTTGCTACTAGTTGGGTACAACATTGGTTATTCAGGTCCAGGGCAGCAGAAGACATCTCCGAACTCGCTCCTCCACCAAGGCACACTGGTACATGGGTCACCAAAACTCAACGCCTTTTGCTGCAACATAGTCATTCACAGCATAAACCACAAATTCTCATGAAATGGCCTTCACACCAGATGACACTGCAAGAGGGTGTTAACACTGGTTGCCTTTAAAAATTAAATTACACTCAAATTCTATTCAAGAATATTTATTACTGAACTGCAACAATGAATAAAAATTATGAAACCTAAGCAATGTAAAATCTTCCAAAAACAAACAAAAAATCATCCCACCCACAAGAGAAACAAGGATAACCAAAGGTGTGGAACTGTGGACCAAGCTATACAAGGTAGAGAGAGGAAAACTAGTTCTCGTATATCGACCTCATGGTTGGCGAACCCACTCGCCACTGCAACAGGTACTCAGCCTACAACATAGCCGCTATGTCCTGACCTCTTCTTCTTTTCTTCTTGAGGTATCGCCCAGCCCCTGCTTAGACGACCTCGTGTACTATTTTCTTAAGGCGGCGCCTTGCCTGCCCCAGAAAGGAAATGTCTGTTCACTGGTAGCGAACTCTCTTGCTACAGCCATAGACAAACTAGGCAAACTCTCCTCTTCTCTGTTGTACACCACCATCGATGTACATTGACTGATGGAAATATAAGGGAGTAAAGGAAACAGCCTCTTCTCATAACATGGGATCCAATCAACCGCACCCCTCAAAAGTTTAGACCTCTTCTCAACTTAGTAAAACTAGCCACTAGTTCATAAATAAATTTCACAGCATTAAGGAAAATTCTAAAGGATGTCAATTCACTGTCCATCATAGGCCTGAAAGCGCACTTCGTAAATAACCTTCAACATAGTCGAACAATAAGCATCTGCTTCTGCTGCAGCTCGTACTGGATTCCGAACAAAAAGGAAAGGAAAAGAGATAGGAATATCCCAGACAAAACCTCCATTCGAAATTACCTAACAAACTACTTTCAACTTCAATTAATTAAATTTACTGAAATTACTCGTGAGTTATTTAAAACCAATTATTAACAATAGAAAATAACATTTAACTATGGCTACTCCAATATAACTCACTCAAAAGACATAATCATTCAAGTACATGTCAACACAAAATAATTTCATAAAATAATTGTTTTCAAATAAAATTCATTTAGTCATTGGTTTTTTAAAACAAGTAAAGAATTGTTAAATATTTTTCTTCAATAACTTTTAGTTAGTGACTGTATTACATTTTAATAGCTTTGTAAGAAAAAAAGAAGTTATCATAAATTAATTGCACTAGCAAACAGAGTTAAAATGACATTACTGATTTGAATTTTAAAAAAATCTTTCCAAAAAAAGAAATTAACAAAGAACTGTGGTTTAATATTTGAATTTTCTTTAAAAAAATTACAAGTCTCTGTATGTTTTATTTACTTTAAAATGTATTGACACTACTGTAACATTAAAAATTAATTTTATTTATAAATATTTTTGTAAATATTTTGTTAGTAACAAGAACACCATCTGAAAATCGGGTTAGGTCGTCACATCTGATACATATCTCAAATAGAAAAAAAAAAAACATTCTTAGGGCTATGACCCCATTTGTAAATAAATAATTTGTGCTATTAAATGCAAATGTAGATAAAAGTAGCTTGTTTTCAATGAGAAAGTCATGTTGACCCGTACATTTTACGTAGGGTCAACAACAAGAAATCTGAGACTTATTGACTGAATAGGAAGAATGTTCACGGCAAGCACGTACATTGCTAAAACAAACTTACTTTTATTTTGGCCAACTCAGCTATCGGAGTAGAGTACTATTTTTCCATCATGCTTACATTTCTTTAGAAACGAAAATACGCAAGTGGTTATTTTATTAGTGCCTTGTTTAGCGATTCCTTGATGCCATGTAAAACAGTACCCTTTATTTTCAGTGATGTCATAGACTAAAATTATAGCAGTTTGGTTTACTTACTCTTGAAATAAAACGATGAAATATTCACACACGGTAATGGAATAACTGACTTCAAATCATAGCAACAAAAGACCATAGAATTATCTTCTTTACACATTTCTAAATCTCTCTGTTTCAGTTCTCTCACAGCCTCTTTAGAAGAAAGATGGCAATCATACTTAGTTTTAAGAGTGAGTTTTTCTTGAGCTTCGGAATTTTATTACTGCTCGCATTAGGAACACTGAACCTTTTTAGGCTTATGGAATCCTATATTATACTTAGTGTTGAAAATGTGCTGCTATACTCGCTTGGAAGAACCCCTTATTACTGTAGTGTACAACACATGCGTCTATGCGTTACAGAGATATTCAAATTACCTTCTAAATATTCCTCTTTCGTATCTGCACGTCAGTAATGTGAGTAAATTCATGGGAAACAGTTGATGTGATTTCTCAATTGGGTTTTGATCTCTGGGTCAAGCTGCCTTCGCTTGTAATGTTTACCTCATTTGTCTTATTGTACTTTTCTTTAACTGCTTGTATTATTGTGAGTCATATCTATTGTGGTGTTTCCAACAGATCTTGTAGATTTAAAAACTTTTTGCACACATTTTTTTTTTTTTTTGCTATCGACAAAAAGGTAATGTGCTTAATTAAGTGACCTATTACAATCGCTCTAAGCGCGTTATTTTCTAATTGTTGTGACTGGCATACATTTTGACATAAAGCTTATTTGTCGATTTGTATCTTCAAACCCATAAAACTCTCAAAAATCGTGCCACTTTGTTTATCATTAACTTTATCCCCACATTTTTAATGGCACTTTAAACTACAACGTTCTTTCATAGCTTTTTCTTCGTCAACTAGCCCAGAAGATGTACTATACGTCTGGCCAGAATTCACTAGCCGCTTTTTCAAGTTTTTTTTTCTTCAATCACGCTCGTCGCGTATTGTTTTTTTGGATTTCTGTCCTAAAACACACGATGGAATAAAATAAACTGTAATATGTACATAACATTTAAATGAAAACGACTACCGTGAATAATGCATTGGGGAAGAATTATTTGTGACATGTGTCCTAATCTCGGGTAACAAAAATAAATGTTGCAGTGGAACTATATTTTCTGAAGTCACTTGCAGATTTTACAGTATAAGTTTACTCTTTAAAATGTTTTCTGAATTTTTTAACATTTGTTCTGGTCCCTTGAAAAGTGTTTTAAAAAATTGCATTCCACAGTAACTAGCCTTGGTTTACAGGTAAATAAGTGTTATGTAACTTTAATTCTAGTCAACATACCTGTGCTACTTAACGGTCCACCGACAAATTTGTAACGAAAACTTATTTAACTTTCCCATTGGCAAGGAATATTTCTCGTAAAACTGACCTCTACTTGCAATAATTCAAATGGATCTCTACTTTTATTTTTTGAGCATGAATATTTTTATTTTTTTTACGAAGTAAACATGGAAGTTCCACTAAGACACTGTGATCGACAATTACAGCATTTCATCATCAATGTTAGGTTATGTTGTTTATAAGTACATTGAACACGTACACGCACCTATGTCGACTGTTAATTTTGTAGCCACAGTAATTGTTAACTTTTTAGTTTGAAACGAACACTAAACAAAGCGGGTAAAGCCAATAACAAATATGGTGCAAGATGTACCGCAACAAAGTTAATGATGGAGAAATATTTTATGTTGTCGGTGTAAGTAGTTTTATTTGCGTAATATTCTAACGCACTGATTTATTTTAGGCTCTACACTATCATCTGAAATTACGAGTTTGAAGAAAGTTAATTTTTGTCCGTGGTTGCGTACACTGACATACGTGCCATAATTATTTTCTCCAATAACAACATTCCTGTGTAAAATTTAAGATTTGAAAATTTAATGTAATTGACATACTGCCATTAGTAGTCTCCATGTTACACTTCAGTATCCCTTGTCCGCGAACAACAGGAACTACATCTTCTTCCGACTCGGAACTTAACCTTCCACGGGCTGCTTCTTTTGGTAGTTCATACGTGGGATCTACATTATTGCCATCTGAATCTTGTAAGTTATCTTCTACAGCAGTAACATTCTCGTTTTTCTGGAAAGAAAAATTTACTTTTATGAGCTTGATTTACAGAAATAATTTTGACGTTAATATATACCTACTGGCATTTGTTACGTACCGAGTCATTGTTTATTTCATCAAGTTCATTTATCTCCACATTTCTCATTTACTCCTCAGCAAGCTTACATAACATTCTGCCTGTAGACCCAATTTTGCACAACAACCAAATATGTACTGCTACGTACCACAACAAACACTTGCTTCAAAAACTATATTATATTTTTCAATAACGAAATCTGTGTTGCCAACGTAATCATGAGCAATTTTAATATTTCTTAAAAAATTATGATCGCAATCCTGCCAACATTGAAAGGGTTAATATTAACAATAGTTCAAGAAATGTTTAGGTATACATACAGCCACTGTTAATTACAAAGACATATTTAAATATCTTGTTGAATTGACATAAGTGCAATCATTCGATTTCAATACTAAGATATGTTAAGATGCCACTGAATTGAACCAGGAAAATATATAACGTTACAACAATTCTATACGAAAATATCGTACATATTGTTGAAAATATCAGGAATTCAAGTTGTCTGACTACAGGAATTGAACTATTACAGCGATATATAACGAAAACAATTTACCAACTTTGGGTCAACGTTTCTCTAGGAAAACTACACACAAAATTGACTCTACAAAATTAAAACTAAGCATACTATTCATAATTATTTTATTTTCAGTTTTTATGTGTCACAAAAATTATTAAAATCAATAAATAAATTTCGGCCAGAATCGAGGTAAATTCGAACAACAGTCAGAAATTCTTTCGGAGTCCTTGTTAGAAGTCCATTTCCATACCAATCGCTCTACGCTTTTTTTTTATGTTTGGTACAATGGCAAGGCTAACGCCTCGCCACTGCACCAAACATCCCCCCCCACTTTTAAGTTAATCAATGCATTTCCCCAGTAGCTTTGTATCGTGTAGTTGTCAGTTTGTAATGGTAAAGTGTCTTTTAGCACACAGACGAACACAAACACCCAGTCCTGAACCCGAGGAGGTGGTTGTAAATGTCACCTCCCCGGCCGGGAATCGAACCCGGGACCCTTGCCTCAGCAGCCAGGAGCGCTAACAACTGAGCCAAGCCTTCCGACACGCTACCACATGTTGATCGCTGGTATATGAAAGACAAACGTGTGCTTAATAGTTAAACTTACAATAACAAAGAACGAAGTATATTTTGCAAATGTTATGTTTACAAACAATGCTATGTTCAGCAAACTTACATGCCAAATCTTTTCAGTGGCTTGCCTACGTAAAGGTGCATACCTATTGCCAACGGTGTGTTTACCAACTGGTACCTAACAATTAGCTAAGGAATTAAAATTTACAAAAATAGTGTCTTTAATATTGTCTTACATTTTATAATCAAATAGAGTTGTCTTTAGAAAGAAATACAATTTCTGTCACTGGAAGAGTCTATTTACAAACTTATTGCCAACGTCAGTCAACTTCCAAACAGAAGTCTTTCCGTGGTTGACATAATTTGGGTTATAAAATGTAGGGTAAAATTTACTGAAAACAGCTTTCACATAACCGTTTTATTTTCCACAGTTTGCCAAGATGTAACCAAAGAATGCAGAATTTGTATAAACACAATCAGTGACAATTTTTCAATACAATGGGCATTTGTTTTAATTTTTATGTACTTGGAATTTTTGATAATCATTGTGTTGTTGGAGCAATGTTAATTCAGTGTAATATAATGGTCCTAACATCAACGGCATTATTACCGACTTGCTACCAACTCTCAGTCAACCTAATTACAAATTATTTTCTGCGGTTGGCCTAATGTAGGCTATGCAACGTTGGCCCAACATACTGAAAACAACCAGTATCAAACTGTTGGATTTTCAACATTTTGCCAACATGTAACTAACATTATATATTTCATAGAATGCAGAATTGTTATCTATGTCATCATATTTTCTTTGGTGCATGGGGCATTGGTGTCTTCATAAAAGTATTTCGGAATTTTATAAAAAGGTGCTGTTTGAGCAATATTGATTCAATAAAAAATTACGTATCTCACACCAAAAGTATTATTACCAGCTTGTTACCAATGCTCAGCCAACCTACATATAGAAGATTTTTTATGTTGACATAATGAGGGTATTGCAACGTTGGACAAACGTACTAGAAACAATTAATTATTCAACAGTTTGATTTTCAACGTTGTTCCAACGTGTAACCAACAGAACAAAAAATACGTAGTATTAATTTATTTAAACTAAGTAACATGTCTTTTAAAAACGTGATTTTGAGCTCGTTGTATAAAATGCTGGTTTTGCAACATTAGCCCAATATAATTATACACACTAAACTCCAACAGTATGTTTACTAACTTGTTGCCAACATTCAACCACAAAATTTAAATAACAATATTTTGGTCTTCTAATATGTTCAGACATTTTCTTCTTTAATATATCTATTTTCAGAATGCTGCTAATGCATTGCAATAATAATAATTATAATAATACATTTTCGAACATATGATGGCAAACTACGTTGCCGTATCGCTGGACTTATGTGTGTTTTCCAACACAACGTAATGCCAACGGCTGCAACCAACTTTCAACGTTGGCCTAACGTCGGTTGCTGCTAGGGTGTTTGTACGTTTGCACCTTACCTACTAGGTTATGTTCAGTCTCTTGTTCACTATTATGTTAACTATCTTGCACAGTATTGATGAACGTAGGCCTACCTAATAGATTTAAGAGTGTACGGTAAATTATTCAGTGCTAGAAGCATCAGTTCAGAATAGCAGGTTTCTCGAAGCCAATTTGCAATAATAAAAAACAACCATCCCAGACAATAGTTTTTGCCAACTTCTGAGCAAAATTTATTCTCGATTAACGTATATCTGAAGAACAATATTTGACTCCGTAATCTCGTACATTTAATTGAGGTGCAAGAGATCACGCTTAACAAATGCACCATTCTGGGTAAAGTTTGCTCATAAAGTTGGCAAATATAATTAACAATGATTGCTATTTTCTAGTTTTTCTACATTGATTTTCAAAAAGCGTAGATCTCAATCAATGAATTCAGCTCTTAATTATGTTCCACGCCCTCTTAAGGTTGTTAACGGAATAAGAACAAATTTCTTAACTGTAAAGAGCCGCAAATCGTTCGGTTATGCCACAAATTATTAGTTTGGAATTTTCTTTAACTAGATAGATAAATGGAACTATATTAGTTGTAAATATGTTTCTAGTTAGATTTTAACTCAACACTAAATTAAATCAATACGTTAGGCTCTTGCTTGAAATATGTTTTCTTTTCATCGGAATGAGACAAAAACCTATGTGTATGAAACTAGTTACATAATATGACTACATTTCAGTCAAAATTGTTTCATAACAAAGACGGCAAAAACCAGCAGTTCATGTATTTTATGTATATGCACCATGAGAGTATCAATTACGACACTCTGGTGCCTTGATACATATCTCAACTTAACATTAATTTTGTGGTAATATAACTTCACAAATGTTATTCGAAATGTCCGTAAGAAGTTAACCCAATATATGTCCCAGACCAGAGAACTACATTTCCGAATACAGTATGTCTTAGACAGCATTGGATAATTTAATTCAGTGTATAAAGTGATTCATTGTTTGTATGCATAAACATTTAATATTTCAAAAACATAATTATAGTTTTTTTTTCTTACCTCAAACACACAGCGAGTCGTTCTTCAACTGATACACTCCTTCTTAACTGAGTGTCACACTTCCTCAGTTTTGGAGCAACCATTTAAAGTAGCTCATAAAATTAATTTTTCGTCATACGGTAGTGCATTAAAAACCTCTCCTCGTCGTCCAGAAGTTGTGGCATAAAATGATTAATTTCACCCATTGTAAGCCTATATGCATTTATAGGATGCACCCACTCTGTTTTCTTTTGTTGAGGTAACATGATCCGTATTGCTACTGCACACTCTTCCTCTTCATCAAGTTCGTCTATAAGTAGAGCGATTTCAGCCACTTCTACTACTATTCACAAACCTGTGCACCCTGTTACGTATCAAGACGTTATCTGATAGTACAACACAGTATCAGAACAATGTGAACACTTGGCCGTGTTATGTCGCGATATGATGTGATAACACGTGTTCATACTTGTTAACACGAAACGTCAGCGTAGTGTGTACGTGCCTTTACCGCTCCTGTCATATATATATATATATATATATATATATATATATATATATATATATATATATATATATATATACACACCCAAACGCAGCCTATCTAGGGAGGCCCCTTAAACGTCATCCGTAAACCGACGCCACGCAGACTCGCCATGAGCTTTAGGAATAAAACTATAAATATGTTACTCCTGACACACTTCACAGCGTGCGGTGGCCCAACCAGGCGACACTCTCTGTGTAAACTCAGTACCAATATATGCAGTGGAATCGCACGAGTGTACAACGATATTTTTACGAAACGACGTCGAACTATTTGCTCAATAAACCTGTGTCGTCTCTCTGTGGGATAGGAAGTTGTTTGTGGAAGCGAGTGTACGCAATTTGCCGCGCTATCAATTTCAGGCGGAGCTAGTGGGATGGAAGGGTTGCTGCTCTGGAAGGGGGGTGTGGGTTAGTAGGGAGATGACCTGTGATCACACTCGCCAGATGGATGGTGAGGCAAATTTCAGCACGACGCCGGCCTCTGCGCTGATTAAGCGGCCCTAGCATCGCGTCCCATCGCATTAGCTTTCTTGCCTGGGCGCCGTGGGAAAAAAAATAGCGGGAAAATAGAGCTCGGACGTGAGAAGCTGACCTTCCCGGATATAGCAGCGGCGAATATTACCTTGCACAGCTCGTTGGAGCTCTCTACTCGTGCCACCCAGTATATCGTTTAATACTAGAACAAACATTGGCACCACACGTGTCCTGAGCTGCTGCCCTTCCCGGATATAGCAGCGGCGAATATTACCTTGCACAGCTCGTTGGAGCTCTCTACTCGTGCCACCCAGTATATCGTTTAATA
>PNEQ01116612.1:0-19690 GCA_003012365.1 Medauroidea extradentata | reverse complement strand
ATATATATATATATATATATATATATATATATATATATATATATATATATATATATATATATATATATATATATATATATATATATATATATATATATATATATATATATATATATATATGTGTGTGTGTGTGTGTGTATATATATATATAGTGTGTGTGTATTTTTTTTCTTGCAATTGGGCCTGAGCCCTGTGGCAAGGATTTGCTTAACCTACCTCATCTCAGTTTTCCGACCCCATCAACCTTTTCCTAAACTCTCTCGCTCCCGTCACCTCAACCACATCCCTCGCCAATTCATTCTAATCTGTCACCGTTCTCACCATCATAGTGTTTTTTCCTCTCTCTCTGTCCTCATCCCCACCCTCTCTATCTTCCACTCATGATCAGCCCTTCCCCTGAATATACCTCTCTGTATCTTGTCACCCAATTGTGTGCACCCACCCACCTCCCTCACCACCTTTAACATCCTTACCAGCCGCTCCACTCTCCTCCTCTCCTGCAGTGTGCCCCACCCCAGTCCTCTCACCATTACTGATGGTCTGAAATCCTCCCTCTCTCTCCCCCTGTGTCCTCCACTTATTTGTGACCCACCTAGCAGCCCTTCTCTGCACCTTATCCATCTCTACCTCTTCCCTTCCCATGTACGGGTCCCAGACCACCGCCGAATACTCAAAAATGGGCCTCACCATTGTTTTGTATCCCTTTTCTTTCACTTTCTTGTCCGTGCCCCTTAACACCCTTCCCAGCAGGCCAGCGCTCTTCTACCTTTACTTGTAACACACTTCACTTGCTCGCCCCATCTTAAGTCATCCTGAAGAATAACTCCCAAATATTTATATCTGTTCGCCTCTCCAATCTCCTGTCCTCCCCATCTATATGTCTCTCTGACTACCTCTCTTTTCTGTGTAAATCTCAAAATTTTAGTTTTATTTGCGTTAATTTTCATTTCATTTTCCTTCGTCCACTGTTCCAATTTGTTTATGTCCTCCTGCAGACCCCCACCCTCTCCAATCACCTTGTACAATACACAGTCGTCTACAAAAAGACAAACCCTACAATTCATGTATCCCCAAATCCCCCATCATAATTAAAAAGAGGAGGGGTCCTAGAACACTTCCCTGTGGAACCCCTGATGTTACCCTTCCTTCCTCTGAGAGTGTGTGTCCTATTCTTACTCTCTGGGTTCTTCCTCTCAGATATTCTCCCACCCAGTTTACCACCATCTTATCCTCCAACAACTCATTCAGTTTTATCATTAATTTTACGTGTGGCACCTTGTCTAACGCCTTTTCAAAATCCACAAAACACGCATCTACCTGTTTCCTCCCATCCATAGCCTCCCCTATATCTTCCATCAATCCTGCCAACTGCATCTCACATGAGAACCCCTTTCTGAATCCATGTTGTCTGTCGTCCATACTCTCGTTCTCCTCCATTACCCTCACAATATATTCACTCACCAGTTTCTCCATAACTTTTCCAACATTAGATGTTAAGCTCACTGGTCTGTAACTGGCTGGCTTCATCTGGGTTTTTATGTGAATGAATGTAGGCCTAGGGTTAAAAATTAAAAAATCTACAAACATGCAGTAATAATAGCAAAGAAAGACAGCAGCTCAAAAAATATCACTGCAAAAATGATGGCAAAGAAAGTTATGTATGCTTAGGAATCCTTGGCATATAAAGGTCACATTTCTTGGCATTAAAAAGAAGCATATTATCTGGGTGGCTTTTTGTGCTGTACACTCATAGAATCAGAGTTGTGCAGCAATTAATTAATACTAGCTAATATTCCTTGCGAGTTTTTTTATATGTTTACATCCATATTTTATGATCAATTGCCCATTTTTTATTTTGATTCCGGCTTCAGTGGAGTATCATCTGAATACAAGAGTGCAATAAAATGTGAGAGCACTGAGAAAACCTGCCTACCAGGAGAATCACACCACACTTGCCATCATGCAGTAAGTGGGGAGAGGGGGGAGGTTGATTATGCCAGCAATCTAACCTAGAAAATCTTGGCGAGAAGCAGATACTCTTGCACATATGAGGGTGATCTTGCCCGATTGTACAATGCATAGTCACAGGTTTCGAATTGTTTCTCACATTTGCTATAACTGCCTGGTGCCAAACAATTGGGAGGGTGATGGTAGTGAGCACTCAACTCCCACCCTGGTGATCCTGTTGGGGTCATTCTCAATTTTTCGATATAGGCTTCTGAATTTTCTCAGGGTATTTTCACTACCTCTGGCCTTGCATTCCACCACTGCTCCATATCTATCTCATAAGTATTAAGATCACAACGCTAAACACACTCGAACATCTTCACTTATACTCCAAATGGCAACAATACATATTTTATTGGAAAATATTTTACAAAGTGTAGGCCAATTTATTTTCCATGCCATTAAGTATTTGTTGTGGCGCTTCAGGGCTAATAAGTGGAATGGCGAGATTTTCAGAAATACAAAAATATTTCTACGAATATCTGTATAGTGTTTTGGAATTAATATATTTATGTAAATAAATCTGCATCTGGCAACCAACAATTGCAGCAACCATTTATTACTTGTTGAATAGTTATCAACATAGGGTAGGTCTCAAGGATTCAATATAAACCACCAACACAAATCAATTTATGTCAATATTTATTTACTAACCTTTTCCTGAAAGTACATAACCCAAGATACATTTTTTTTTTTAAATATAATATCACATTATACTACAGAGTTCATTTATATGTTCCATTATACAACAGCAAAGAATGCTAAGTATCCAAAAACAGACAAAACCACTTGGAAGTAAAAAATTACTTTCACAAAATATTTGTAAAAAATAATTACTTACAGCAGATAACAAAAATTCCATGCACAATACAAGTAGTACAAATACATTGTTTTAATAATACACTTTTTGAACATACACACGCCTCTAAACCATATATAGGCTTTAAAGGTGCAGTCTACCGCAATTTTCATAAAAATTTTTTTATTTTATATTTGTACCAGATATTTTTTTCTTATTCTAGACATAAAATGGGACTAAATTTGATTCTCATAGTTTTCGCGTAATGGCTTGTTAAAGTCATATTTTGCGTGTTTCCGTTTAAAGGACTAGACTAAAACCAACTGATATACGTACCAAACTCAAAAAATTACACTGGATAAAGACATTGCAATCTGCAATGTCATGCTCATAAAAAAAAGGAATAAAAATTACTTGTATTTTTAAAAAATACTGAAACAAAAAATAAAAATTTTAAAAATTCAGTAATATTTTTAAAATACAAATAATTTTTGTCCTTTATTTTTATGAGCATGACATTGTAGCCTGCAACGTCTTTATCCAGTGTGATTTTTTTTTAGTTTCGTATATCAGTTGGTTTTAGTGTAGTCGTTAAAACGGAAACATGCAAAATATGACTATGACAAGCCATTACACGAAAACTATGAAAGATAAAAAAATTTCACAAGAGCCAAATTTAGTCACAATTTGTGTCTAAAATGAAAAAAAATATATATGGTACAGTTAAAAAAATGGCGATTAAAATTGAGGTACCGCACCCGTAACATAACACAACGTATTTTTTTAACATTACATAAAATACGTCCATCATTGCTACAGGCACTAAGTGTATTTTAATAAAAAATACTGTAATGATAATAGTCCCGCAGTCCAACTACCGCCCTGTGGCAGAGTTTCCTCTGTTCAGCTTTCCTCCCTCCTCCTAAACACTTCAACACACTCTGCTGCCACATCACATGCTTCCCGCAACTCATTCCACTCGTTTACGGTCCTGATCAGTATCGAGTGTTTTCCTCCCACCGTTCTCCTTCTATCCCTGTGGACCTTGCAACAGTTGTTCTCTCGTCCCCAGTAGTGCTCGCTTTCCAATTTTTCCCCAACTGCCCCAGCCCATGGAGCACCTGCTACATTTTCACCAGCCCCTCTACACGCATCTGTTCCTTAAAGGTTCCCCACCCAAGATCCGCTAAGAGGGCTGATCTCTTTCCCCATTCTCTCCTTGTCCACTGTACCATTTTCCCTTCACCCACTTTGCCGCCCTTCAATCTTCCTTTCCTCCACTTCATGGTATGGATCCCATACCGCAGCTGCATACACCAACACTGGACATACCATAGTGGTGTATGCCCTCTCCATCAATGTGTTACTACCCCTTCTAAGTTCCCTCCCCAGCAGTCCTAGGGCCTGCCTACCCTTCTGTACCACTCTGGTCACCTGCTCCTTCCAGCCCAAGTCCTCCTGCAAAATAACCCCGGGTGGCTTCCCCTATCACCTCTTCTCCCCGCTGATATTCCATCTTACTCACCCTCTTCCGCTTGGCGAACTTAACAATTTTGGTTTTATCCATTCTGATCCTCATCACCTTAATTACTGTCCATCTTTCCAACATTCTTGGATCTTCCTGCAGCTTCCACATACAAGACACATTCATCCACAAACATCCTCAAGACTCACACTACTTCTGTGCCTATATCATTCACCATTATGATGGTTAATAGCAGGCCCAGAATGCTTCCTTGCAGCATCCCCAAGGGTCACTTTCCCCTCCTCTGAGTGTGCTTCACCCATCCTTACCCTCTGCCGTCTACCTGCGAGAAAGTTTCACCACTCCCCTAGCAATCATTCCACCTTACCCATTAGGATGTTGTGCTGCATCTTGTCAAATTCTTTCTATAAGTCAACAAAACAAGCATCTATCGGACTTCCTCCATCTGCCTTTCCAACCAACTCTTCCAACAAACATGCCAGCTGTCTCTCGCAAGAGTACCCCCTCCTAAACCTGTGCTGCCACTCATCTAGCCGTTTTATCTACTCCAATTCCTTCCTGAGAAACCAACATAACTCTTTCCATCACCTACCCAACACAAGAAGTGAGGTTCACCAGTCTGTAGCTGGCTGGACTGCTCTTATTCCTTCCCCCTTTCCCCTTCTTATAAATAGGAACAACCCCTGCCTCCTTCCACTCTGCTGGTAGTTTCCCTTCCTCTAGGCGCTTGTCAAACAATACCTTCATTTATCTCTCGAGCATCTCCCCACCTAGCTGTAACACACTATTCCGTATGCATCAGGACCTGAGGCTTCCTTGCCATCCAGCTTATTTATTATTCTCCTGATTTTTCTCACCTAAATTAACTGTTCATCTCCCTGTGTATTGCTCCTAGTTCCTTCCCACTCCTGTCCTTACCGAAAACTCTTAGTTAGTGACTAGCTAGCACACTTGCCTTTTTTTATTTTTTTTAAGTCTGCTGTGGCCACATTTCTATCATGCTCTCTCAGTACTGGTATCTTTTCCCCTACCCACCTGAGTATGTAATGTGTTTGACTTCCTTCAACCATAATCACACTTGGGTAACCCTCTCTTGCACCTTTACTTTTCTCTACAACTGCCCTCTCAGCTCTCCTAGTTGTTCTCTTACTTCCACCCCTAGGCACTTAATTTTCTCCTCTTTTTCTTTTCAATCTCTTATCCATCCTGTTGTAATATGCTAGCTTCCAACCCTTACTAACGTTTCTTTTTTGGCCACGTATCTATCTTGTGTCTCACTTATTATTTATTTCAGTCCTATCCACAACTAATTAACACCATCCCAACCCTTCCCAAATGCTATACTTTTCTACCAATACTCCTGCTCGGTCAGCTCTGCCATGTTTACCACAACACCCAACACTTTGCCCTCAGACACTGTACCCTTCTGTCCCATACACAGTTAGACTACAGGAATGTAGTGGTCACTTACTGCCTTCACCACCACAGAGGACACATACACATCCTCTGGTCTTACCAGCACAACGTCTAGCAGAGTCCCTTCTACTGCGTGTGTCATTGTCGCCTCTGTCACCACCTGTCTTAGCCCTAAGTTAACTAGCCTGGTAGCTCTCCTCTGACCCAGTGAACCTACTTCCTCCCTTCCATATTCCCATTTTACTCCAGGCAGATTTAGGTCCTCTGCCACTACCACCCAACGGTCGTCTCTTAGCAAGTCTATTCTTTCCACCACTTTCTGCAGCTTTGACCTGCTGATCTCCAATATCTATGTTCAAATTTGGTGGCAGTTCAGCCCAATTATAGAATGACAAACCCTACCTCCAACCAAAAGTTTAGATCAGCACTTGGAAATCTATGTACTATAATACTGACCATAGTCTAGACTTAACTTAATCCAAAATATAAGTAAAATAAAATAGTTACTTAGTTGAAATCCAAACCAAAATGATATTTCTGGTTAAAATAAATATCTGCCATAAAAAATCCCCTTGCACTATATTTATTTAAAATTCATATGACTAGTTAAAAACCAATAAAATTTGTTTGTCAGTGCAGGACCACAAGGTTTTATGTCAGAGTACTTAACAGTCACAAGAAAGAAAATATAAAAGCAATAAACAGTAGTTACTAATTAACAAATTCGAAACTGTAGAAAACAAAATTACATGAAAAAATTAATGTTTCACTCTTGTGTCTTAACAGGGAAATGCTGAACGTGAAAATTATGATAGCGTCTCTCTGTTAAAAACCTTGTGCTAATGTTCCCTGAATATAACACCAGAAAGCATTAAATGCTGTATTGCTCACTAAAATAACATACAAATTCAAGTATGTCCGGCCACTTCCGAAAATATTACCGCACCTTCTCCTGTTTATAACTTGCCAAGGCACCAAAAAAGTAAGTAAAATAATAACGATGCCCGACTTCAACAGAGACACTGGCGAGCAAATTACCCCCATGCATCTTGGTTCGAGCTCAGACAATACTTAAGCTCCACCAAAGACTCCCAATATTAACAGCATCCAAGGTTCTAGGTCCTTAGACACAAGGCTGTTAGGGTTATAGATATTGGCTCATGATGCTAAAAAAAAGTAATACCTCATGACATACGAATTACTAAATAATAAAATTAAAGAAAATATCTTACAAAGTTAAACTACATAATTATAGTAACAACGCTACCAAATCTTGCTACGGACATTTCAAAAGTAACCCTACTGAATTGAAGGTAACACCTTACAATAATTAGCATGAATTCTACACTTTTTTACACACAGAGAATTTTTACACAAATAAGTAAGATACAAATATAATATGGACTTTAGAAATACAAAAAACTTTCATTTACATCAAATAAGCCCTACTAGAATTTGGTAACAATTGTATACTGCTCCATACGCAGACAATTATTGCACCAAAATGTAAGATACTGTGGTGGCACCGACGCTCGTCTCTTACACTTTGCACCTGGCTGAAGTGACGATACTAGCCCCACTTATTGCGGCGCCAAATGTGGTGGCACTCACGTGCCCTTCTCTTCGTGCAGCGACTGCATGAATGATGATACTAGCCCCACTAGTTGCTTACAATGTTCCACAAAGAAAAATAGTGACTTCGTCAGAACTCATATATGCTCCGGTCTCAGCGGTGAGTTACTCCTACCTCAGGGTTCGTGGTATCGAGGGATGGACGCATGCATAACGGCATTCAAAAACACGTGGTCAGATTAACAACCCATATTTATTACCTTCTTCTAACAAACTCACGCAACCACGCTTACATCGGCATGTACAAACTTCTTGTACAAAATAAACTTAAACTGAAAGAGAACTGAACTGAAACCCAACTCAATCAAAGAAAAATAGCAGGTGCAAAACTCAAATTATAAACTGATAGTAGGCCGGCCACGCGGTTAATACAGCTGCAAATTCACATTAAAGAGTCAAATAAATTGAAGCTGTTTACTAATGCATAGTTCTAAAAAGTCTTTTCACTGCCTTCCATCGCGGCCCCATCTCTTCCAATCGCGCCCCTCGACTTACCACATGCGAACCTCTCACAACACGGAACACGTCCGGCCTCCTCGACGGTCAAGAACAAAGTGATCAGCAACGGCGACCACAATGGCGTCCCAAGACACCATGGTAGCCTACCTTCCGGTTAGAATGTTCCATGACCTTCTAGCAAGATTAAATAACCAGTCTGGATACAAATTAACCAAACTAAAATCACAGAAAAATCTGCAAAATTATGCTTACTTAAAGGCGTATTTCAGTATTTTAGTAAATAATTATTACAATAAAAATTATATTAAATAAAATCTTGGCATCGGACATTGCCGGCCGTACACCGTGCAGTACCCTCTGTAAATCCCTATCGGTATCGCCACCGCGGCACCATGGCCGGACTGGCTGAGCTCATCTACATATTTTCAAAATAAATACCGAAACTTTCAAGCTGCAATAACTTTTAAAGGATCAATTTCTCGTAAAATGTCCAAGAGTCCAAAGTTGCTTGAAATTTCATGCCGTTTTAGAAAAGTTCACACAAGACATATTCACTTTAAATTCACGTGTCATCAGAACATTGAGAACTTGGAACAAAACTTGAGAACACATTATTTAACATTAAAATACTCCAATGAGAAAACTTATCACTAGCAATTGCATCCAGACGCGGTTTTCTGTTACTGTACTGTTTTGCCAGGCCCAATGGCGGTTTTACATTTAGAGTGGGTTTTCTATGTGATTTCTTATTCAGTAAAATTATAATCTTTACATTATTTAACTAAATGACTTACTTAGAAAATTATTAGGCTTACGACAACAAACATGGAACCCTCATATTGAAACAATTATTATTGACGTACAAAAATTTTATAAACACTAGGATTTTAAATAATTTACAGGCAATATATTAAAGTAGGGTGGCCGGGCAACACACTGGGGCTTTTGACATTAATAAATGCATCAACCCTACCCTACCCTACACCTAACTGATACTGGGCTGACCAGCTCTTGGTTTTGAAGTGTCAGTAACACTGGCTAGCATTAATTATGCAAACAAATAAGCAACAGCAGAGACTCAAGAAATACAACTGACTTATTGAAAAACTATACCTCAAGCACAGGCTGGTCGCTTCACAATACAAATAGAACACAGACATCAAAAATACAGAAATGTTCATATACATCAAATAAACCCTACTAGAAGTTGGTTACAATTTTATACTGCTTCATATGCAGACAATTATTGCACCAAAATGTAACATACAAATACAACACTGACATCAAAAATACAGATAATATTTTCGGTGCGCATGTGTCTACCTTTCATTTCCAACAACTTGAAAACATTTTCTGCAAACCCACAGTAAACAGCGATACCTCCCAACCATCAGCATAACGAGCGAACAGTAGGCAGGCATATAGAATTTCTCAGAAACCTGTATGCAACAGGTGAACAATAATGAAGAGCTAGAGCAAAACCCTTGTCAGATTCTGTGTACCTTCGACCCGTCAATTTTCTACATTTCAGTTTAAGCTGATGAAAAATAAAACTATCTTTATCTATGAAAACACTAGCCCAACCATTTATGTTTTCAATATCTGCTTGAGTGCTAGGAATTTCTGTTGTTTCTTTCAGTTTTTGGATTGTTTTCTTCAATTTTGAAATTCTGCTACGTGCCAACTTCAAATTCCTTATCTCAGCTTGCATTTGTATATAAATGGTCGTACTACTTCAACTCGGAAGCCTCGCGTCTAAAAGTGGCCCTGAAATCAGAAGTGCGGTTGAATTACAATACTATACAGTACTTATACTACTGTTTGCACAGCATCCAACTCCAAACAAGGTAACTAGTCACACTGATAAATTATAAGTCACTAACTATGTATCATTTTATACAAGATGTTGCAAAATTCTGTGTCAATATTCTGAGGAAACAATCCTCATGTGAAGAGGAACAAAAAGTGTTATGTGAACATAGGTCCTAAAACGCACAGGTTCTGTGCTACAGTTCGCAATTCATGATGAATGGTTGATAGCGCGCTGGCAGGATCATGTCGCTGTGTCACAGTTGTTCCTACTGTCTGTGTGTTAGTGGCGTAGTGTGTGGCATAGTATATCAGGTTAGGTACTGCTGTAATGATGTCCCACAGCAACGTGATCCTACCCACGTGCTATCAATCATACGTCATGTATTGCCAACTGTAGCACAGAAACTGTGCATTTTTGGACCTATGTTCACGTAACACTATTGTTCCTCTACACGTGAGGATCCCTAGAATATTGACATGGAATCTTGCAACATCCTGTTTAGTAACGCAAAACCATGTAACTAGCCACTTCTATATGAAGTAATAGTAATCCCTTCCTATAATTGCAGAAACCAAAGTTTATAAATAACGAGAAAATTAAGACAAGAAACTAAAACATTTAGAAAGAAATGCACAAGCACTTACAGAGTTGTACTTGTGCATTTCAATCTGAATGATTTAGTCTCAATGCTTGTAAACAACTATCACGGAGGTTGGAGATTATTTTGATATCGGGCAAACATGCACCACAAAGTGGATGTTTTGCTTTATTTGCCTATTATCTCAAGGCAAAACAGAAAAGTATTTCAGAGCAAAAATATTTTCAACACAAAACTTAATTTTTGTCCTTTTTCTCCATCCTACCATATCCTTTTATTAATAAGTTTAAAATCAAATGACAAATGTCAATTTTTTAACTACATTACTATAAGAGCACATAAAACAAACAAAAAATAAAGAATTACAGCTTCAATATAATGGTGCTACTCTGGCTGGAATAGGAACAAACCTGCCATAAGTTAGCGAATGATCGTATCATTGTCTATGTTGCTAATAAAGTAGTGTCTATAACCTAATTTATAATTCTAATCTCACCGAAAAACTATTTTTTACGTTAAACAACAAAACTACAACCCAAGATAACTTGGGTGAGGCAATTAATATGTTGAATATTAACCCCTAATGACATACAGCAGGTGACTTTATATTTTTCGAATAGTTACCCGAATATTACCTAGATAGTTGCTACTCCTGTGTGGTAAGTAAGTTATTGTATGTGGGAAAGGGGGGTTGGGAGCAAGAGAGAAAGGGGAGAGGGAATTGTAATATCACAGACAATTTACCTGAATTGTCACAACTTTGTGGTGGTAAATTTGTTCTGTTTTGACATCTCAAGGGGCTTGGACTTTCCATCCGAGGTCAATTTTTTGGACTCCTCTTGCTTTCAATATAAATTCGCAGACTTGGAACAACTCCTTTCTTTAACCTGCACAGGATTAACATTAAAATCTTAACACACTAATGTTTTAGCAAACATTACAAGTTACAGCACAGGAAAACCGTACAGAACCTAATTGGCTGTACATAACAGGAAATCAATGTTATAAAGCCCCATGGGTTAAGTGGTTAATCATGGAAAACAAATGCTTTAGGGTGGTATAGTTGTAAAAGTATGTACATTTATACACTTCATAGGAGCACTATCGTACATTGCCATTAGCCAGCTGTTTTTCTCTGGGTACTCAAGTTTCCCCACCCTTCACATTCCATTGCTTCTTTCATTCCATTTTTCATTGCATGGCTGATGTCTACGGGCAGTGGGCTCCCAGTTCAACAGTCTGCTGCCACTGGTGTGTTGTCTTGCCCTCGAACGCCCTTCACAAATTATATGTATTTACTTAACACTATTTTACATAATGCACAATGTACAATATACATTATAAATACATTCTGAATGAACTTCACTCACTGTAATAAATTAGGCATATACAATCCCAATTTAAAAACCTTGCTAGCAACATTTACTACTTTGCTCAAGAAAAAGCATGATTGACTTTCATGAACTACTCTTTACACAGCAAAAAATTGTTTGTACAGTACTTAATTTATATTTATAGTTGCTTTAGGCTCACTGTGTTATGTGGTATTAATATCCATAATTAATTAGTTTTTTACAAATTTAAATCTGTTATTTTCAACTACACAATACCTTTATCAACTGTGATAACAGTCTACATAAGTATAGTAGGCGTGGGCGTGGAATGTATTGACAGAGGAGTTGGAAACTGTTATGACGGTTGATAAATTAGGGAAGGGTATGATATAAGCGATGAGGTAGGATGAATCTGACACCAGATGGTTGAACAATAGTAACTGATATTATTTATCTATTTCATAAATTAGATTTATATAGACCTACCGTATAGACTTATCCTACACCATTGTGTACGTCATACCGTGTACTGTATGACAGGACGAAAATAAACACATTGACAAATATGCAATAATGTAGCACAACGCCTACTTCGGGTGGGATCGGGATAGCTAACTACGCTGTTGATGTGAGTGAAGGGCGCCAGCAATACTCCCCAGGTACTGCGATTCGAGACTCTTAGGCCTCAGGGTGTGGTTTGTTCGGTGTGTTCGGTATCCCACCCGACGCATTGATGTGAGTGACTGAAAGCCACTTAACACGTGGCGCGTTTATGTGCGTGATTGAGTTGTGAAAGCACGTGGATGGATTAACACATATGACACTGACTATACCGGAACTACACACTTACTGGATGTTGGCCCCCAGTACGCCTGATAACTTACGTTGCTTATACTGGCAATATTAGGTGTCTAGAAATTATGTAAACAGTATACTGGAAATATTAGGTGTCTAGAAATTATGTAAACAGTATACTGGAAATATTAGGTGTCTATAAATTATGTAAACAGTATACTGGCAATATTAGGTGTCTAGAAATTATGTAAACAGTATTTCACTTACAGATGATTTATTACGCTTACAGTACACAGTGCCAAAATAATGTCTGAATTACGCACGCAGCGAGGTAATCGTAGTGATGCGTCCCTTGCAGTAACAATAACCCTAAAGCACACGATAGTGCACGTGATAGTGAACTTTGCATAGTGACTACAACCTGCTGGTATATCGCATGTGGTTGGTGAGCGATCAGTGTGGAGCTGATGTACGAGGTGAGTCTACCACACCAGAAGGTGCACCTCCTTAAGCAGCGAGATGCTGCCGGCCACTATGATGGACCGTCAGGTTCACTTGGAAGCTGGCGTAGAGAGTTGAGTGGCGGTGAGCACGTGCCTAACTAACGCGTCACAAGGCAGCCGTTCCCGTGCACGTTGTAATGTGGTAGGGCTCTACAAGTGATGTTAGCGATACAGTGCGAAAACCGTGGCGAGCTATGCTAGGCCGGTGGTGGGATGAATGGCACGTAACACGCTGCACACAGAGTGATGCTCTCAACGAGATGAATTGCGTGAGTGCGTGATAATGAAATGAATGTACAACGTACTGCTCACATGTATGCTGAACACAATGGCAGTGTCATAACCTGCACGTGTTCGGTCACAAAAACATGAATTACACCCTTAAAATGTTACACAAATACAAAATAACCTTAGCAACGCGTGTGCAAAATTATACTGAGTAAAACAATACCAAAACGAACCTCGTATGGTGATATAAAAGTCCCTAACCACGTGGCGGTGATAATGCCGACGCGGTGTTTAAGTTAGAAAATACCAAAAATGCACAATTATTAGGTTAAGCAGATGCGCAATGCAATGGGGAATATCTGGTAACGTGTGCGAAGCAAAGGTGAACCGGTATACTAACGAGACTATGGAAAACTAACAATCAGTGAAACATAAGATGATGAGCACACGGACAGGCGTCTTACCTTTCCAGAAGACTATGACGAACTGCCACGAGGAAGGCAACCGCTAGGGGCTCCTTGCCTCGCTACAGGGTTTACACACTTCCGGTACCTCGTGCGTGTGAAATATTAATAGTAATACCTTACGAAAATGGCACACACTAAATTACATAATAAATTACGTTACATATTTTGCTGATAGTGAATGATGCATTTCTAAATGTCTGCTGAAAACATGAAAGTAAACATAGCGAACATGGTAACCCTTGATGGCCTTCGGCACACACTGTACACTGCTGTTTGATACACAATATTCTTCGCACTGAATGATTTGGCATGCATACACACTGGGGGGTTGCGGAACGATTATGGGAGAGTTTGAGAATGCTATTGGGTGGGTGGAACAGGACACTCGCGCCGTTATGGGCTTAACCCATACTCTGGCGCTGCGGCCGACGTCAAGCATAGCAGGTTCAACTCCAATCATAGGCCCCAACACCTAAACTTGAATTTTAACCATTATGATCAGATGGGATACACATGGCAGGAATTTGAGTTTAAAAAAAACCAAATCATTTAAAGCCTAGACTACATCCATGATAGCGTACTAATAGCACAAAAGTTTGGAAGTTGAATGGACATTAATCTACATAGGGAAGAACATTACATGCACAAAAAAAATGAGAAAATGTTGTGTGCTGTGTGTTGTGCACTGCGAATTACCACAAAAAACTATACTAAACTAAAATTTTGATTTAAACATTATTATAGTTAGGCAGTGCAGGAAACATGCGAGACATCCGAATATCAGTAGCTAGGAATGGTTCTGCATGAAAATATTGGGTGGAAAAGCCAAGTTCCGAGAGTTGTCACAAAGGGTAGGAAAGTTCTAGGAATGATGGGTAGTTAAGGGGAATCAGCTCGGAGGTAAAGGAGAAGGCCTACATCATCATGGTCCGGCCTGTTCTTGAGTACGCTGCAGCTGAGTGGGACCCCCATGTTGAGGTGGAGGCGAAGTGACTGGAGAAGGTGCAAAGAAGGGCAGCCAGATGGGCGAAGGATAAGTGGAGAAGGCAAGAACAGAACGGAGAGGATGAAAGTAATTTTAGGCCATCAGTGATGATGAGGGATATGGGATGGAACACAATGAAGGATAGGAGAAGGTTGGAAAGCCTGGTTAGTATGTATAAGATAGTGGGATGATGAAAGATGGAGTTCACTAGCTGAACATATAGAAAAGGGTTTATGTAAGGGTAGAGGCAACAACAGTAAAAAGATACAACGGGTATTGTGGAAAACGGGGCGGTGACTATAGTCGATGCTGGTTAGAATGGCCAGTGAGTGGAATTTGTTGCAGGAGGAGGTGGTGTCGTCGGGGATGTGGGACAGTTGAGGAAGGCTTTGTAGAGAATGTTGTAAGGGCGTTTGGATGCTTGCTTAATAGGAAGACAAATAATAATAATTATTATTAAGTAGTAATCAATTACAGGCATACATGTAGGACTAACTGTAAACAAAACACTTACCCTTGGGATTTATTTCTTGGATTTCTGAAGTCATCATCCTTGAAATGGATTTCACACACTTTCAAATGTTTGAGACAAAGCTGGACCTCTAGGTTTGACACTTCCATCTAGGTCAGCTCTTTTTCTTTTGTGCACCCACTCTTTATAGCTAAAAACAAATACAGATTATTGTTTATAACTTAATGAAACACTTAGCAAAACAAATTAAGTTACCACACATAGATAACCCAGGAACGAGTGCAGATTTTTGACAGTTCAGTTTGTGAAATCCTTTTTGGTTAGTTGTTTGTCTCCAAGGATTTCTGCGATTGTCAGGATTCTTTAAACTTTAATACCCCTTGTAGCAAGTCAGTGCATAGTTTTAAAGAAATAATATTGGATATCATTTCTGAAATGACATTTGCAAGCTGTCATAAATGTGCACTCGATCGTAGGGTACAATGCCCAGTAAGCTAGTGACAGGACTTGTTATAATTACACCCAAAAATGTACAGTTAGTACTGATTTACGCCTCAAAATTTAACAAAAAGGCTACTGCATACAGTTGGCATTAACTTCATCCTGATAATCTACTTTCAAGATAAAAATTTATAGGAGAAACAACAATCAAACTCAATGTACTTACATGTTACACAGATCTAAATAAAATAACTTTACTTCACCAAAATATGCGTAATCTAAAGAATAAAAAGATAATACTTGAAAATGTCATAGCATTAAATCAACCAGATATTATTTGCCTAAGCCCACAAGTAGAAAATAACATTACATTTCAATCTCAGCAACAATCACAACAGCAGCATTACTTAATAAATTTTAATAGTGGTATAATTGCTATGCATCACAATATACGTAGCTTAAAAAATAAAAAAGTCAGTATTGAGTTACTCCTAGATTATATAAAGGTGGATATATTGTGTTTTTACGAACACTGGCTCAGCAATGATGAATTAAAGTTTTTTCAATTACCATCATACTACTTAGCAGCAGAATATAGCAGATGTGTGTCCAAGGGTGGAGGTACTTGCATATTTCTGAAAAACAATATTAATTGTGTAGGTATAAAGCTCAATCCAATATGTCTTGAAAAAATATTTGAAGCTTGTGGTGTTTACATAAATGAGTGGCAATTGACTGTGCTGACTGTATACAGACCACCACAAAATGATTACATTGACCTATTTTTTTTAACAGTGAACTCATGTTCTGTTAAAAATAGTAAAGGTTAAGAAATATATCTTAATATGTGGTGATTTTAATATTGATTTTAGCAAGACATATAATCACAGCTCTAAACTTAAAAATATCTTATTTCAATTTTATGTACATCATACAATTGTCAACAGTACCAGAGAGACAAACACCAGTCGTAGAACTATTGATAATATAATTACTAACATAAATCACGATGAATATACAGCATCAAATCTTGAAACTGGTCTCTCAGATCACAATGCTCAAACTATATGCATTAAGAATAATGTGCTGACTGTAAAAAAACAAAGATTTAATAATACATTAAGCCTGTACAAGAGGATATTTCCAGAATTTAATATTTCTATGTTTAGTAAACTTCTTAATGATACTGACTGGTACGAAATATATCAAGCCCCTACTGGCAATGATTCTTGGAATAATTTTATTAGAATATTTATGATTCACTTCAATCACTGTTTCCCAAATAAACTAACAACAATTAACGTTAACTCTAAATCTAAATGGATGACTAAAAGGTTAAAGGTTTCTCAAAGTAAACTCATTATGCTACAAAGTCAATTTGCTAAACACCCGAATGAACAACTTATGAACTATTTAAGTAAATACAAAAAAATTTTTAATCAAATTTCAAAATTAGCAAAGAAAAATTACAATTGCAAAAAAATAATAACTGCTACTTCTCAAGGCAAAACAGTTTGGGATTTAATAAAAAAAGAAACCAATAAACCATATTGTCACGAGAATATTCAAATAGTAAAGGATGGTAAAGTCTTAAATGATGCTTTCGAAATAGCCACGGAATTTAATAATTACTTTACTCAAATATCCCACAAAATTATTTCTAGTATTGAATCATCAGATAATAACAATAAGATAAGAATTGAACCATCATATAAAAGTATGTTCTTTCATCCTATAAATGAACAAAAAATGTTAAAAATAATACAGTCAATGAAAAACAAAAATTCAGCTGGCCTGGATGAAGTCCCAATAAATATCATTAAGAAGTGCAAGTTCAGTATTGTGAAACCCCTAGTAGATATATTCAATAAATGTCTATCGCAAGGGATTTTTCACAATCGGTTAAAACATGCTAAAATCATCCCATTGCATAAAAAAGGTGTATCAAACTCTGTGAAGAAAACAGTTCATTGAAACTATCCAGTGGTAAAGAAATGACACAAGAACTGTTACTTGCTGATAATATAAAATTCCTAGGAGTTAATGGACAACACATATTGAGTTATTAGTAAAGAAACTAAGTTCGCTTTGTTTTGAAATTCATACTACAGTATAAAGAAATCATCCAATCGTACAGCAACTATGAGTAGGGGGAGCATGCGGGTTGTGAGTCAACAGGGAGCAAAACCGGCATAACCTGCATATTGTTAACATGGCCGCCCCCTCCCCTTGGTGGAGCAAGAGCTCTGATTGGCCAAGACGTTGTCTAGGGGGGGGGCGTGTCCTGGGCTGTGATTGGTTGTGGGGGTCTTTTGGTACGAATAGTACCTAAGTGCCATGAGGTCTGTGATTGGCTGAGAGCTTAAGCCCCGCCCTGTATGTGGGTATTGATTGTGTGTATGTAGGCGAGGGGTGCAGAGGAGGCAGTATACAGAGGGGTTGGCGACCCTTTTGGAGGAAATAGTGTCTAAATGCCATGTGGGTATTGATTGTGTAGGTGAGGGGTGGAGTCGTCTACAAGATGCATAGCATCTTAAAGACATCTTGAAGAAATCTTCAAGATGTTACCCTTTTGGAGGAAATAGTGTCTAAGCGTCATGGGGGTATTGATTGTTATGATCAAGGGTGGGATGGAGAACTGGAGCTGTCTACAAGTTGCATAGCATCTTGAAGACGTCTTTAAGACATCTTCAAGAAATCTTTCAAGACAGTACCCTTTTGGAGGAAATAGTGTCTAAGCATCATGGGGGTATTGATTGCTATGATCAAGGGTGGGATGGAGGACTGGAGCTATCTACAAGTTGCATAGCATCTTGAAGACATCTTCAAGACATCTTCAGAAATCTTTCAAGACGTTACCCTTTTGGAGGAAATAGTGTCTAAGCATCATGGGGGTATTGATTGTTATGATCAAGGGAGGGATGGAAGACTGGAGCTGTCTACAAGTTGCATAGCATCTTGAAGATATCTTCAAGAAATCTTCAAGACGTTACCCTTGTAGAGGAAATAGTGTCTAAGCATCATAGGGGTATTGATTGTTATGATCAAGGGAGGGATGGAGGACTGGAGCTGTCTACAAGTTGCATAGCATCTTGAACGACATCTTCAAGAAAAAATAAGGATTGTGCTAGAACGTTTAGCACATACTTGTCTCATCTCCTTCAGGCGTCTACAACTCCTCATGTGTGTAAGACATATCTAAAGATGCATACCATCTTGAAGACATCTTGAAAAAATCTTCAAGACGTTACATGAAAAAATAAGGCTTATTCCATCTCCCCCCTAGTCCTAAGATGCGTAGCGTCTCCTTGAGACATCTACCCCATCTCCTTAAGAAGACTGCAAGACGTCTTCAAGACGTATATCAGATCCTTGAGACATCTTCAAGACATCCTGAAGGTGTCTACAAGATGGCGCTAGAGAGAGAGAGAGAGAGAGAGAGATAGAGAGAGAGAGAGAGAGAGAGTGTGTGTGCGCGCATGTGTGCGTGTGTGCGTGTTGTAGTGCGACCTACCCGTGCACTGTGTCTATAATCTTTCTCTCCGTTCAGGGTTCATAATTTAAGATGCCTCGACTAGCTATTTTCTCAGCGGCAGTAAACATCAGCTCATTCACTCTTCGTCGAGGGTACGAAAGAAACAAAGGCGACGGAGAAATCTATTCTGCTAAATATTCATCTGCCCAGCAATTTAAATAAGTTATAGTCATTTATAAAGAATAAAATACAGCGTTAGTTGCAGGATGTTCACTCTATTTCCAGATTGATTGATGGTACAATACAGATACACACGCCGGTACAATACCTCGCGGTGGGCCTTCACCATACTCGCTTAAAACGGTAAATAACAAAAAAATAACTACTTCAGTTATTTTAAATTAGGAACCAAAATGTTTTACTTTGCCCTGCCTGATGGCTCAGGTTATCAGAAACGAAACCACGCTGCTTGCACGCCGCAGCCTCGCAGCGGCCCTCCCGCACACCTCCGCTCGCTTCCACACACACCAAACAAGTAAGACGCACGTGGCCGAGGTTCAACAGCCTTGCTGGCCCCGGCTGAAGTGCCCTCAGATATTACTACACCAGCTACCCTTCTACCTACCTAGAGCATTCTTTAATTAACTGGGTTGACTTTACTAGGAGGTTTCAATTTACCAATTTTACAACAGTAAACCTCAATAAATACATAAAGGCTTAATTTCTTAATTTCCTACTTAGATATATATGTAGTGCTCATTTTAAAGTTAACACATTCTT
>PNEQ01116611.1:0-19684 GCA_003012365.1 Medauroidea extradentata | reverse complement strand
AACTTCGGAACACCTCACTGTAATTCATGTTATACTACATAATATTAAACAGGCGAGGAAGATAAATAAAAAAGTAGTCTTGTCGAAAATTGCTATAGTTAGACGTTTTCGAGAAAATCAAATGTAGAATAATGTAATTTTGTGGCTCCTATGTGGTCATTGCGAATTCCTCGCAAGGCATGTAAGCGAATTTACAGGCGGGTTGCAATATTTTTGCGAGTGATTTATCATCCAAGATATATATAGTATGTTTGGTAGACTATATTTCAAAGACGATTTTCCCCAATATCTGTAATTACAGTCAAAAATTACTTGTGCTACATTTTTACCGACGGTGTTTATAGTAATACTAAAAATAATAACCTTGGGTGTGACGGTTACCCCATTAACGTTGTCGTGTATATGCGCTTGAGAAGATGTTATCGCCAAATGCCAGCAGTACACATACTTATGATATAACTCTCGTAAGCTTATCAGTTTGATTTTATGTCTTCTTTTCATCTGAAAATCATATTACCTTGTTTCATCTCCATAAACACTGCAACATTCTAACAACGGACTTGTCGGAGACATGACAAAGTCTAGAATGACAACTGAAGGTCGCTTTTCACAATTACTTAAAATTTTGTTACACTGGCTATTAAAAAAATACAAATTTCAGTAAGTTATTCCTGAGGAATAATAAATAAGAAAATAGGGGCCATTTTTTATGTAACTGTGATCCAATTAGAGGGTAGTGACTATTAAAATATCATATTTGAAAATATTACATTCTCCACAAATTAAAAACTTACTCGTGCGAACTAAATATACTTAGAATATTACTTTACATTAACACGACCGCCACCCTACTATAACTCTTGAAGCTACACTCTGACCTAATGAAAGCAAATACTGTGGTCATGCTTAAATAGCATACAACATTTTTATTGTCAGAATATTCAAACATTTGAATTCAATTACTGAGTAACGTGACCCATGTAAGAATTCTGGTCTGCTTGTATATGTTGTATAGGACACATGATTTCGTGCAAAACGCACATGAAGCTTTGACTAAAATATATAAAACCTATCGCGTAGGCAGTACAACATATACGCATATTTATTTTATCTCCGCGTGGGACAGAAGCAAAGGTTGATATTCAATGTAAACATAATTTACATAGCTAACATGACCATAAGATACATTTTGTTCATGGAACTCTTCCAATGTTATTGAATCTATATCTGTGATTTGAAGGAAAATACTAGTTATTTGAATATCAAACAATCAGACTATTTATTATTGACGTCATGCCGTTCAGTGAATAACTACCAAGACTTGCACGTATCCGTTACAACCTGTTTGTGATAACTAGGAGGGTTTTGGTCTGTCCTGTTATTTGTTTAAAGTTGTGGTTAACGTTAGTACCGCAAATATTGAAATAAGTAGATGCAATTAAATTTATTGAATTCGATGCGGCGTTTTAGCATCAGTGTAAATACAGTAAAAAATAATAGAGTTAACACATCGCAACACTGACTTATGTAATCATGTTAACTTATGTGTGATCTTGTGAAACTTGGGTGCGTTGGTAACTCACATTTGATTACAACTTTGCTGCCGTGTCACAATATACACAAACGATTTAAATTTGTCATAACGATCATTGCACCAACAAGATATTTATTCCGTCTGGTAACGACTTATAATTTTCCTTCAAGAAACACAAACAGCTTCAGTTAGAGCGATACAGTGCCAGGAACCAAATTAAGTTACTTTTACGTGAGCTAATTAAGTTATTGGGTCATGATGTTTATTAGAAAATAAGATATTCACCATCGTGTGTGAGACCACGCACAGTGGGATGGAAGGAAAAATGTACTCTATGTTGTCTACATGCTAGGCGCTGTATCCCAGGTCTGGGTCCTAGGCAGTTGCTACAAGAGGACCATTTTCTTTTCACATGTCACATTACTCAATAATTAACGTTCAACTTTTCGACAATCTTTACAGTACGAATATTGTACGCAATTTATGGGTGGCCACGCGATTTTTTTCCCTTGATACTAGAAGTTATGAACAAGCAATTGCTGTTGGTTTGTCGCTAGCCTTAACATAAAGTATCATTCTGATAACTGTCAGCTTGCGTCATCAGTTTTCCATATTTCGGGAAGTAAATGTTTTCGAATTTGGTATAACAAATGCTGATTACCACTTACAAAGAGCATTACATAATTGTCACTATTTTTTACTTAAAGGATAAATTACTGGCGTTTGCACGCGAATTTGTAAACTCCTGTCAAAACAAATACGTACAACACTAGTTACTTTAGTTAGGCCTACATAAATTCAAACTATGGCAGTTTTCATTATACCAGACCTGTAGAGTCGAAATTACCTGAAAATAGGATCATACCTTGCAGTATGTCTAATTCAAGTACATCTTTCTGCATTCGATCTATAAAAACGAGACAAAATTAAAAAAAAAATTTTTTCAGTACTATTCGAAAACTTGTAAGTTAGGGCTGGCATCTTTAAAGTGACCAGTAATGTATCAGTAATACAGATAGTACGGTCGGTAGGTTACATTCCTCCATTGTTCGTTATTTATTCTGTGAAGTTACGTTTGTGTATCAAGTTTTATATATAACTAGCAGTCCCCCGCGGCTTTGCTCCCGAGTATTATTCGCAACTTCTGGTAATATTTGCTTTAATTGAAGAACCTATTTGTACTCAAGATTGGTACTTCAGTCATAAAGTGTTAGAATGTCCAAGCGGCTAGTTGAACAAACTCTGCAGCAGAATTAGTAGCTATAGCTGTCCACGCGAAAAGCAGTCTCAAGTTTGTCCCTGCCACTAACAGCGACTTCGCCTGGACCTTATATATAACCCTGCCAATTTGACGCTGTGGGGTAGTTACAGACACCTAAGGTAAGAGGTGAATCAAATGAAAAACATCTTATTTACCCTGTGTACATCCATTGGTGACGGTGCCCTCAATTACATATTTTCAACATATTCACTGGAATTTTATTGCTATTACAAAGTTTCAGTGGGTAAAGGTTTCACGGAAACGTATTTGGTACTGCAAACTTAATATAAGTGAGATGATATATCGTCGTTTTACTGCCAAAAGCTGCCCAGTCAAAATGAGATAAAATGATAAAAATGCTAGGAATATGAATATATTGTTTACGAACAATTGCCCAAGTTTTAAGTATAATCGTCATTTTGTACTGTTGCGACACATTATAGAAACGTACCACATTTTTGTTAATATCTACAATTTAATAGTTTTTTTTAAACAAAATAACATTAATGACTTAATCACTTATGGCAGTATACCTACGATATATCAGCTGATATTGTAGAGGAACCTAAGTGTAAAGCGAACGGCAATTTTACCCCTTTTAAACGACTACATGTAATTTGCACTAATTCGATCTGCCTTGTAGTTATTGTGTGTCAAAATTGAACCTTCGCACGTAGATTTTAATGGAATTCGAGCCCAGAACCTGCCGGAATTTAGACCTGAGTAACAAACAACTCCGTCACGTAACGTAGAAATAATTCATGAAAATAAAATTTTATTAAAAAAAAAAAAAAAACCTGTGTCCTGGGGTCATAGAGGTTGTACAACACCACGTCTCGATAGGTTACTGAAGAGTGAAACTCCTGAATAGTTTGTTTCTCGCTGCTCGTTCCTGCTTTTCGGATCGTCTGCCTTGAATATTGACCAATTTAGTTTTATTCTTAATAATCACGTTTCTTACAAAGAAAAAAATACATACATTTTTTTTTAAATATTAACGTAATTATCTCTCTGACGCGAACAACACCTCAACATCGCTACTTTTTAGATAGATATCGTGGGTTGATGGAAAACTAATTTTGTGCTTTTTCACCCTTTTGGGTGTCGAATTTCAAAATATTTTAAATTTACATCTTAGATATTTGTATAAGTATCCAACTGAAGTGTAAATCACATCGCTAACCCGTTCAGTCGAATCAAAATCGATCATTCACTAAAAAAACACATATCACCCCTACACAGTATTGAGAAATCGAATTTCGAAAAATCTGAAAACAGTTTTGCGATAATTTCTATAATCATTATCCTAAAGCAAAAATTAATTGTATATCTCGACGGGTTCGATAGATATCGAGGATTTATCTAAAATCCATTCAAGGTCTTTTCACCACTTAAGAGAGTAAATTTTGAAAAATCCTTTAATCACGTTTTAGAATACTTTATTAGTATCTCGTGGACGTAAAAAACTTAACATTAGCCCGCTGGGTTCAAGATATATCGACGATTAATTAAAAACGCTTTTCACCACTTTTCACCCCTTTTCACGTCCTTAGGTGGCGAATTTCGGAAATTCCTGAAATTACTTTTTAGGTATTTTAGTAAGCATCAATCCTAAACAAAAATTACGTCTCTATATAAAAAACTATGGGATCGATATATATCGAATGTGAGTCGAAAACTCATATTACCCCATTTTTAACTAGTTTAGGGTCGAGTTCGGAAAATATATTTTAAATGGTATTTGGGATATTTACAAAAGCACCAATTTAAAGGTAAGAGTACTTCGATATCTCCATTGAATCGATAGATATGGAAGGATAATCGAAAACACATTTCACGTATTTTCACCCCTTTAAGTAAAGAATTTCGAAACGATTTTGAGTCCTGACATAGACATTTGTAAAAGTAACCAATTAAAGTTAAAATCATGACATTAGCCAATTATATTTTAAAGATATAGACGATTCATAAAAAACACATTTTGCCCCTTTTTACTGCCTGGGTGTCGAATTTCAAAAAAACCTAAAACTGCTTTTTGGGTATTTACGTAAGCAATATTTTGAAGTGAATATCAACTCTCTAACCCGAAGGGTTCGATAGATATCGATAGTTGATTGGAAACACATCCAAGGTATTTTCAGCCCCTTAAATGTTGAATTTCGAAATATCCTTAAATTGGCTAATATGCATTTTTACGAGTGTCCTATTAAAGTAAAAATCACGACGATTGGCCGTCGGGTTCGAGCTCTATACACGTTTCTTCGGAAACACATTTCACCCCTTTTCACCCCCTTAGAGGACGATTTTCGAAAAATCCCTTCTTTGTGCTCGCCTACGACCTTAAGGGAACCCCCTAAAAAAATTCCACGATTCTAGGTCCAGTGGTTTGGACTGCAGTTTGATATGTCAGTCAGTCAGTCAGTCAATCAGTCAGCTTTCATTCATATATATAGATGTTTGCAACATTCTTGACGTTATTTTCGCTTATATTGAAAGTCTTCGAAGGCAAAGAACAAAAAATACGGACAAACGTCAAAGAACTCCTGGAAAACTATTCGGGGTATAAGATAGTTTTAATACATTGAGATAACATTTTGAGCTAACAGTTTATCACTTACGTGCGGGAAGCAGCCAGAAATCTAGTGCTGCAGATCCATAGACTGTAAAAATGTGTAAATTTTACAATCATGTACTTTTTAAAGCATAGCAAAATTGAATCGATTGGTCACTGAACCATTAGGTATTTATTACGTTGCGAGGGCTATATTTGTAATATAATTAAAAAAGAGAGCTTTGTAAGCAAAATTAATTGAGTTTCTTTTAAATAAGGAATGTCTCGTTATAAACCAGACAAATAACATTTTGTGTTATTTATATATATATATATATATATATATATATATATATATATATATATATAATTTAAATCCAGTGCATGTGTGCACAAACTAAGTGTGGAAAATTAACCTGTGCGTTCACTGAAAACATATGTGTAAACTAAACATACAATAATTTGGTAGTTTTGCATTCTTGTACGAGTAATTATGGAAAACTAATGCGTTAGGTATAATTTTACACAATCGTTCTGAGGAATTTAATAACTGTGTACACGTATATTATTAAATATGACAAATGTATTAATACGGTATATTTACCAGAAGGTTGGTGTTGAACTACACTGAAAAAGTAAAAGTAAAAATACACTGACACGAAGCAAAATTAATAATCCTGTAGTTTTTTATTTTTGCGCTGTACGAACCCTAGATTATCATTGTAAAATTACGTGATTTTTAGTGCAGTTATACCTTAATATAATTTGTGTAAATGTATACACTTGAACAACTATTGTCGCTAATAATTTAACTAAATAGTTAGATGATTGGCCTGCATAGTTTAGAAGAACTCGTATAGTGTGAAATGTTACTTACAACTACTAACGTACTCGGTGGAAGCTCAAAAACTGGTAAAAGGCTCAAAATTATCATAGAAATGTAATTCAAGTCTCTATTGGTTGAGGATTAAAATGTATTATTGTAAGGTGTAATTTTTATCATCATAATTATCAGATCTATAAATTGTAGAATGAGAGTAGAAATTGAAGACTGCGCAGACAGATGAGGTAGACATTGATATTTCTATGACAGGACACAGGAGGGAGCCAGACAAGGTATGGAGGGAGAAGAGAAAGCTGCCGGCCAGAGGGCGGAGCTTACAGAGTGCCCCTACTGTGCGTTAATTAAAAACATTTATTAATAATTAAATAAGGAATCTGATTGCTTAAATATGTGTAGTATTGCCAATCTAAATGTAGTAAAATTTCAATATAATTAACTAATAAGTAATGGAGTATCGCCGTATAGAGTTACCCTATTGTCCTCCAAGACGAACTTTTATTGGTTGGTATGTTTCAAGTTACATGGTCGGGGGGAAGTTTCTACTTTTATAGAAATTAGGGACTTACGAAGTAATCGCTGAAGAATGAACATTTGAGGTAGCGTTGTCACACGAACGCGTTCATGAATATTAGGCTTGGCATCAGTCGCCATATTTAATTATTTTATTTTCGCTCTTATGAATTTCTGAGAAGAAAAATATAAAATTTGCTGTTATAACATCAATTCTATTTACCCTAAAATAAAAGTATCGCATTGTAACTTTTAACGAATATTTAAGCCGCAATCAATCTACCAATTTTATTTTAATATTCTTAATTTGCTAGACTAATTGCGGCTTAAATATACGTAAAACGTTAAACTGCGACACACTTATTGTAGCGGAAGGTAAATGAAATTGATGTTTGATTAGCTTATTGCACATTTTTCTCATTAGATTTTCTTATGAGCTAAAAATAAAATATTTCAATATGGCGACTAATGCGAAGCCGTGGAACGAGGTGGAGCGTGGCGGAGGGGCGGGGGCAAGCTAGAACTGGGGAGTCCAGCCTTCTAGACGTTTAACACTAACAGGAACAGTATAAAAATATACGTTATTTTCAACAGGTTTTTTAATTGGTTTGTTGTTTAATTATGGAATGCTTAGCTTTAAAAACATGACTTTTTTAAAGCACTATACCCTATAAATGGTAACAAAAAGGCTTTTGTAAACCATTAATCATCTGAAGCGAAAAAAATTGACACATGGTAAGTTCTGATTATAAAGCAAAAGTGTTTAGGTTACTTTGGTAGGCTTGTTGAGAATTATCATATTAAATTATTTTTATTTCAGTACACATTAGTAAAATAACTACTGGTGCCACGAAGTCGTGTTCTTACATACATTCTTTGATCTCTATAAACTTGATAAATTATTGCTGTCACTACTGATATAAATATGTTGCTAACATATTCCGTCCATGGTTATTCGGTTGAGAAAGTGAGATAGAATTTTCGTCAGCCTTTGACATGAGGTGAGTAAGGAGCTGTACCGGAATGAAAGGACGGGGAAACGGGAGATCCCCGAGAAACACCTGCGGCCAACGGCATCGTCCGGCACGATTCCTACATGCGATAATCCGGGGACCGACCCTGCCAGTAATCAAACCCGTATCGTCTTGGTGGGAGACGAATGGTCTGACCATTCGGCTACTGCGGGCCCTGGTATTCGGTTGACACGTTTTATTTGTGTATTCATATAGAAAATTGCATGCAGGTTGTGTTTCACCGTAGTTATTCATTTACTTGTTCCGATATTTCTACCTATAGTGGGAATTGCTTATTCACAAAAAAAATTGTTTTCCTTAAAAAAATGTTACACTGCTTCGAATTGTTCACTCTTTGTTCCAAAGTTTGGCGAGGATTGTTAGTTGGTTGCTAATATGATCTTGTATAATATAAATATAGTATTGAGGAGTAGACCCTATCGCCAGGATCGCACCGCAGACTTACTTATGTGCGTCATTGGTCATCTGACTGACTCAACCAGTGACATGGGATGAGGTTCTACAGTGGACAAGCTCCAGAATGAAGAAGACGGGAAAGCGGGAGATCCCTGAGGAAAGCCGATGACCAGCAGTATCGTACGCCACGAATAACACAAACGAAAACCGCGGGCCGACCCAATCAGTAATCGAACCAAAATCTCCTATGTGGGAGGCTAGTGCTCTATCCACTGCATCAAATTCGGCCCCGTGATGTGATATATATTGTTTGTATTTATTAGCAGGTATTGTAAATTAAAAATTGAAGTGTTTTATGATATCCTGGATTCTTAATAGCTTTCACCATTTCGACATGGATTGAAAACAAACCCCTAAAAGTGTTTAGGCAGTGCTATGCAAGTGGTTTCACAAAATAAATTAATTAGGATTTATTGGAGGGTACAACTATACACTTTAATAACAAACACTTTTTACGTTCTAAAATTTGCATTTTAGTTTTCATGTCATGTATAGGACTTCACAAGTTCGTGTCAATTCTATTAGATTCAATTGCCACAACTTTGTCATAGTAAACTTATGTCATTGCATTCACTTAGTGGACACAATAAAGCAGTTTCCTATCCATCATTTTGCTTTGCATGACCGCAAGCCGAGATAATATCTGAATGTAAGAGAGAAATCAGAGCGACTCTGGCATACGCATTAATAAATCACCAACGTGTTATATTTAGAAATTCCTGCTGTACTATTTTTCACTTGTTTATGACGAAGCGCAAACAATTGTTTTTAACACAAACCTATTTGTTAAAGAAATAGTATTCTGGATGAAACTTATCACATAATATCTTCCAGACGCATTTTAGGGTTTTTTAAAACGTGGGTAGAATCCATATAAGTAATAATAAAAATATTAAAAAATAATCAGCTTGACGGATCAGTTAGGGATTGAACCCGGGACCCCTTGCATTCAGTGGAGAAAGTTGAACTTCTAGTTACTTTATTGTCAAATTGTTTTGTTTAAACAGAAATACTTTAGGATTATTTAAAGTTAATTTGAAAAGAAGGGTCTCCGTGTGCGGTACCCGAGCCGTTGTTCATGAACTAAGGTCCATGATAGCCATGGCGCTACCAGTCCCTCCATTGCTTGACCAACGGCTCCGGTGCCGCAGCTCTAACCACTGAGCCACGGAGTCCCGTACCTTACTGCATTCTTCTTAATCTATATGAAGTGAACGATTGTTGCAGTCTCCAGTGATACAATAATGTTTTCATATTTCAACGACAGATTGCACCTCGTAGTGTTCACTGAATCGATAATTTAGGCTGTTTATTCAGTTGTCAGACAGATGGCAGGATGAGATCACTCATTGTTGTTTAGGTAACTAATTGTTACAATATGAATCCATGGCGGTAACTGCGACCTGGCGCGCTAAACATGCACATATTATCCATGCACGGACTGACTGACGTTAATGTTTCCTAATGGATATATATATATTTATATATGTTTATATATATATATATATATATATATATATGCATCGTAAAAAATTATGTTTGCATAGATGAGTGGTATTCATTTTTAAATATATTTATTTTCGTTCCTGTAGTAATAGTTATATCATTAGTATTTTTTTTATAAAACGTCTTTAAATAAACTAACGAAGAAAGCGCTAGGTTCGTCACAGAAATTACCAAATATCTGTCGATGTAGAATTATAAACTATGACCTGCAGAAATATAATATTGGTGTTTGATTTTTACTAATGAAATGTGCAAATAACGGATACCACTAACAATTAAAAAAAATTAGTGTTTTAATAACATTGCAACTGAAGAATATTCCGTAGTTATTATTCTAAAGGGGTAACATTCTAGGGATGCACGTTAGGTGTTAAATGTAGTACGTGTTTCCGCCCGGTTAAGAAACATCTTATTTTCACTGTGAATTCACTCATGGAAAGAATCAGAGAGTATAAGAAAATAGTACAGAAATATAGAGACAGGTAAGTAACAAGGAGAGTAAATTGACATCAAATTGATAATGAAGTCAGTGACGTACATATTAAAAACAATGGCATATATCGTTTGTCAGGCGAAATTACATATGTTTAGGAATTAATATGCTCTCTGTTATATTATCAGTTAGTACTTAATTTAAAATCTCTGCCAGTTTCTACAAAAACTTGAGACACAGTTGGCAAAACCAATTTTGCTGAACATTATTTTATCGTACGATGGCTTTTAAATAGGAAGTTTCGTCTAAAATTAAAAAGAAAATTAATGGGATTACATTTTCCGGTAAAGGGGCTTAACTTTAAAAACCAGAAAATTTGGTTCAGTGTGAGAGCTCATTCTACATGTTATGTTCTAAGTCTGCGTAAAAGACTTTACTCCAAATGGTTAAGAGAAGGAAAAAAAAATGTATTTGATGTTTGTATGTTCCAATATGCACCGTCTAAAATCAAACTTTCTTTTTAGATTTACACAAAACACAGTTTGATTATTTATACCCCTTTACCCAAACACCACAGAATTGAGAAACCAAATAATTGGTATTGTAAGATGAGAAACCAAATAATTCGTATTGTAAGAAATATGTTTAATTTAACATTCAAAACTATTCATATTAAAAATTAAAAATATAACGTACTTTTTAATATTTATTACATTGGATGAATGTTTGTGGTACCACAAACTATTAAATAAAATAGGTTGGAATGTTTCTCATGTGTTAATTGACGCACAATTAAAAATGAAGCAAACAATTTTTGTTAAAGCAAACAGTTGCAACAACTATAACAGACAACATGAAGTAAGATTTACTCAGTCAAGTGTACAGACATCAGTATATTATTACGTTTGGCAACAAATTTCGATATATGATGCACTGTATCATCAAAGCAGTCATCATTTATTAATCTCTAACAAAAATTACTTTAGCGCAGTGAGTGTGTTTTTCTGTTGGATTGATGATATACTGAAAATTTTACCCAATGTTAATTTACAGTAAATTTTGAGTTGAAAATATCCTGTAATTTGTTTAATAAGTCAGTCTACTAATACTGAAAGGAATAATCCTGTGCATGGCGGTAATTTAACCAACTTATCTAATGATTATAAACACTAGACAGTATGTTATAGCCAAATGCCAACATATCACAGACCTACTGCTTACCTCTCGTAAACTTATCCGTGTGAATTTGTCTTCTTTTTCATCTGAAAGACATATAACCTAGTTTATTATTAAATCTGGTCTGCTTGAATCAGTTGTGTAGGATACATGATTTCATGCAAAATGCACGTGGAGTTTTGATGAAAACATACATAACCTATCGCTTGGCAGCACAACGTACATGCGTGCTTGAATTATCTCTCCGCGGCATACAAACAAAGGTGGATATTCAATGCAAACATAAAATTCCGTAATTTAAATGGCTAACATAGCCATAAGAAACACTTTGTTCGTTGGCAATCTGCTAATGTAATTGAGGTGTTGGCTGGAATAAATGCTTCACTATCTATTCGCGTTTGATCGAAGGCAAGGCCTGTCAATGAAAACACGCAGTCTTCACGTGGTTGCAGCTTGTAAACAGGGGTACCAGGAATGTTTGCCACGTGTAGTGGCAGACAGGTATTAAGAGTAGAATATCATGCAGGAACCGGTGGTATTCATGCGAGTATGAACACACAAAGTCGTGGGAACCTATGAGGGTAAATGAGAGGTATGGCGTACAGCTACATCGTCCAGCACTATAAACCCTATTTCTCAGGTAGACGACAGTGTCACACCAATTTGCTACTCAAGAAATATAAATAATCGACACTAATATTGACACACATATTGTAACTATTCTATTCATGAACTTTAACAACATCATGTGAAACGACAAACAAAACAGAATAGAGGAACGCAATAAGTATATAACAATGAAGATATAAAGGGAATTAAAATAAAAACTTCATATTGCATATCGCAGTATAAAAATATGATATTAAGCATAGACGTTGATTAACGTTATCAAAACCCTCGTTATTATCAAACCATCTGTATTATGTATCTGACAGTGTTATGGCACCTATAAAGTAATTGCTTTAATAAATTCATTCCACATTAACGACATTTACATCATTCTTTAAACAAATTCGTTACATAAGACTAATAGGCACTAGCCATTTTACAGACATTATGTGAAGTATAGGTGTAATTGATATCATTCATGTTGCGCGTATTGTAGATATAATGATTATATCGAACATGCAATGTATGTATCACGATCTACGAACGATAAGTGATTAAACAGTACACAACTGTCCTAGTTAGGCGTGCATGAGTTTACTTTCGTGCCACACTATCAGAAACCAATACGAACACTCGCTTGACCAATCACCAATTTAACTCTCGTCACACTGTAGCAGCGCGCGCTGGTTATTAGCTTGTACACCCCTTACTGCTTATACTAGTATCACGCACTCTTGTTTACAGACTACAACTCTCACATCTCGGCGAATGAACTTATAGAGCTGTGGTATGAATCATGGCGGTATTTTTGTTCTTACAGTAGTTCAATAGAAACCGTTTTTAACCATTATGAGGGGCTTCAAAATCACGTTCCTAATAAGCATGGCGTATTTTAAAAATTAGAAAAACATTGTTTCAAGTGTGTGATATTTTTGTACATAAATGTTTTTCGAATAGTTTTAGAGGTTTCGCGTAGAAAGAAATAAACTTAGTACGCTATAACACCGTTCACGCGCCAAATACATAATAATCCTCTTGTTAAACCTGTTGAGATATTCAGGTGATTTTTGATTCAGAATGAAGCTTATGCATATCCCAAAAATGTAGCTACACTGTTCATTTTTTATTTCAACCTCTAAGGGTATTAAAAGTTTAACGTGGTTTCAATTAATACTCTTATCTCTCAAACTTGTTGAGATATCAAGAATATTTTTCAATATGAATGAAGCTTACGTATGTGACCACCACTGCCGCCATCTTGTGTATATCGAGATGTTCTGTTGGAGCGCGTATCGCTAGGCTTCGAGTGCCAAGTATACGATGATAATGAGTATCTGCGCGAGTAGTTCAATTGCCACGAACGTGACGCCACACGTGAACAATAAATATTGTTACGAGCCGCGACTGTTTGGCTGGGCGGTGTAGTACGATACTGTGGTGGCGGAGCTAGAACACCCCTTTCCCACCCACTACTCGGCGCCGTGGCTGTCGGGCAGGGCGGCGAAATGCAATACAGTGGCGGCAGAGCTAATAGACATCCTCGGGTGCTGCATGGATTGTATTACTCCATGATAACCACCTGCACCCAGTATCGGGTAACCGAGGGAAAATATTGTGATCTGGAATGATCCTGTTCCCTCTTTATCTCTCGGGTTGGTGCTTGACTTTGAAGCGGAACCTTTACAGGCGGTTGGAGAACAGAGACCTGCCGAGATAATTCGAGAAGTAGGGGAGGGTATATAAGGGGAAGCTGCAGCAGGAGAGAGATAGTTTTGGCTGGCAGGTGCCTGGTGCGATCTCAAGTGATAGTGACAAGTATTGGATTGCGACGTCTGTTCAAGGGTGTCCAGTGAGTGGGACCGCAGGAAGTAGAAAGAAGAAGGTGTTTCTAGGCCAGACAGATTCTTCGGTATTATTTCATTAGGTCCACCATTGTGAGTGACTAGTAACCTTTCCATATACAGAGAACTTATTTAGATGTTTTTTTTATCCTTTATGTAAATAGTAGTAATTTGTTCTGTTTGACATTTACTGTGTAAACCATTATAGACATAGGTTATTTTTTGTATTTACAGTTGTAAATAAACTAGGTTAGCTTTATTTTCTTTATTTTATTAAAGAGCTCCATCCCCAAACGTACCTAGCCCGCAACTTGTAACACTGGTGTCAGAAGTGGGATGGAAGCAATTATTTAAAATTTAATGAAATGTTTTAAATGATGTTAAAATTAAGTGTAGATGTTTAGATATTTAATCAAAGTTGTTAATTTTTATTAGGTAGGAAATTTAGGTTATAAGTTTATGTTTACAAGAAAAATGGCTAGTGAGTTAGAGGGTTTGCGAGCACTAATAGAGGGACTGAGTAGCCAAATAGCTAACCAAATAAGTGGTGTAAATACAAAAATTAAGGTTGTTAATGAGAATGTAGATAGGAAAATAGACAGTGTTGATAGGAAAATTGACAGTGTTAATGAAAATGTAGACAAGAAAATATACAGTGTTGATAGGAAAATTGATAGTGTTAATGGGAATGTAGACAAGAAAATACACAGTGTTAACGAGAATGTAGGCAAGAAGATATAGGGAGTTATTGAGCTAGTGCATGCTAAAATAGAGTGCGTGGACAAGAAAATTGAAAGTGTTTCTCAAATGGTGGACCTAACAATTGACAATGTCAGTGAATTGGTGGACAAAAGAATTGAAAATGTCAGTAAATTGGCGGACCATAGAATTGACAGTGTTAATGAAAATGTTGAAAAGAAAATCGGGAGTGTGAAAGACGACCTGCAGAAAGAGGTGAGTGTCTTAGGATGGAATGGGAGAAATTTCTACAGCGACAGGCAGGTGATCAGCCATTGGTATGTCGGGATAGCGGCTCGAAGAAGATAGAGTTGAGACATCAGGGTAACGACGGGAGGTGCTCTGCGATGTTACGATCGGCGGTAGGACTACCACAGCACATTAATACAGCTGAGGTTCCCATGCCTTAGGCTGGAAAGGGGGTTACAATCAAGCCTGCCCCTTATGATGGCCAAACCCCATCGCGTGAATATCAGCACCAATATGAGATTGTTGCAACCCTGAATGGATTGGCCAGAAGAGCAACGTGCCTACTCCCTGGCAGCAGTGTTGAGGGGCCATGCACTCAGTATACTCCAGTCTCTGCCTGAACGACATCGCCTGGAGTATTCTACGTTAGTCGCTGCCCTGGAACTGCGCTTTGGGGACCGCTATTTACGACATGCCCACCATGCCCAATTTCGAAGCCGTAGCCAGCGACCTGGGGAGTCACTTCAAGAACTTTGGCAAGACATTGTGAGACTAGCCTATCTGTCACTTGAGGGGTGTCCAGAGGAGGCGCGAGATGTGCTTGCAATTATGTTCTTTGTTGATGTCATTGCAGACTTGGAGGTGCGACAAGCAGTACGCCTGGCAGCACCTCGTACCATGCTAGATGCTCTAGCCCGTGCACTGGAAGTCGAGTCAGCAAGACAGGTGCCAGCGAATCGGTGTGTGGTGCGAGCAGCGAAAGTAACAAGCGAAGAAGAGGGGAACAGCATCGAGAATACCCTGAAGGAAATTAAGACAGCAATTAGCGTCATTTCCAGCAGAGTTGGTGCTTTCGAACACCGCCCCTGACCACGAAAGTGGCCAGAGTGCTGGGAGTGTGGAGGACCTGGACACCTGAGAGCCCATTGTATGCAGTATCAGCGAAGAAAAAAAGACCCAGAACCAGGTGAGACCAACAAATTAGTTAAAAATTCGGGAAACATGTAAAAACCGGTCTTGAGGGGCAACGGTTGGTGATTGCTGGAGGTAAGGCCCCAGAATTCCTTCGAATACATTCGGTGAAAAAGGAAGTTGATGCATTGCTGGTAGAGGGCAGCCTGCATGATGTACCCTGTCAGATGGTTGTAGATACAGGGGCGACCATTACTGTCGTCAGGCCAGACATCATTAGGCCTTTCCCTCAGCAATCACATGATCAAAGTACTGGGGTGTGCATGTTAACCACTGTAACTGGTGAGACAACACCAGTGAAAGGGAAGAAGCGTGTGCAACTAAAATTGAGTGAACTAGAGTTAGAACATGAAGTCTACATAGCAGATATTGCAGATGCGTGTTTACTGGGACTAGATGTTCTACGAAAACTAGGATGCTGCATCGACACTCGACTAGGGGTCTTGAAGGCAGGTGAAACAGAGTTGGTATTTAATGAGGATTACATCCACAAAATTTGAAATTACAGTAAATATTTTGTTAAAAATATCTTGTGATAAATTTTACTTAAACTATTTAACTAATACTAAAAGGAAAAACACTGGTATGGCAGTAATTTATCTAACTTTTTAATGAACACTGTTGTTTGTGTACAACAAATGTGTACAAGTGTACATATGTTAGTGCCAAATACTAACAGTACGCCGTCCTATGATATACCTAAGTAAGTAATAAGAGCACTTTTTATGAAACCGTGATCCATTGTGTTTGTCCCGTAATTTCTCCTGACTTCGTACTTTTCTTTATTTTTCTTTATATAACTTTCTCTTACTACTTTTTACCCAGCATTTCAGATATGGGATAAAGTAACCAGTTAAATATCCTACTTTTCAGATATCACAGCATACTTTAATAATAGTTAATGGACAGTAGTAATTTTAATATTCCATTTTAATAGTAATACATAGTCCAGCACACATTAGTTTAATGAAGCATTTTAAATAGTAGAAGCAGTATTGATATCCACATACAGTAAATTAATAATTATAACCGGTTAGTACAATTATAAGTAGCCCGTTCCCGATTCCATAAATGATAATAATTCACTTGGAACGAGATTCGTTATGTTAAACTCTAACTTTCTTTAGTTAGTTTGATATAACGGGATGTATGTTTTCAGGGTTAAGTCACTCATTTGAGAGGGAATTTTTTGTCCTTTGTCTTTTCTATCGTCGACGAATTGCCCGTAGTGACGTGCGATTTTGGTCTCTGGGAGGAATGGTGCCCTGCCCTAGAGAGACCACCTTTGTGCCCTTTTGGTGCTGTGGCTAATCAGGCCACAGGGTACGTCCATGGATGCGTTGGGAGCCCTTGTCAATGTGGGGGGTAGGCAAGCGACACATTATCTATGTCCAGCTACCCGAGTATTCTGGTCGCCCTTCTGAAATGAGTCATGAGTGCAGTTTTTGTGTCCGAGGCCATTGCCTTTCGTTTTTCTGTTAATTACCATATATTACTTATATATATATGTGTGTGTGTGTGTTCCCCTGACTGCATATACCTGTATATTTTTATAATATTTATGTTACAATCAGTATAGCCTACTAATCACAGTGATCTATATGTTCAGTTTAAACAAATTAGTTATAAAATAATAAATATTCTGGTATCCGCACACACAGTAGGTAATATACTTATCACAGTTCAGTTAAAATAATTTAATAATAATAACATAATAAATGTTCCAGCAGGCGAACACACAGTAGATAATATTAATAAATTTAAACAGTAATTTATTCATTAAATAATTTTTGTATAATATTTAACAATTTAATACAGTCACGGGCATCATATGGTAATAATAATAGTTTTACATTTCCACTCAGTAATATTTGAATAGGAGCAGACCAATTTCGGACATAAAATTAGACATTTTGTGACACCAGGAGGGAGAGTTTTTATATACCTAAAAAATAATATTTTAAAAATTTATAGTTATGTGTAGTAACTAAATGAATGTCTGTATTTTTTTTTTTTCAAAAAAAAAATACACGAATTTAAACCATATTTTAAATTGCAGGTCACCAGACACTACAACCAAGCCAGATCCAGGTCGACGCCTACAGAACATTCACCTATGGTCATTCGACAACTTCCGGCGAAGACAAAAGCAGCGCTGCCAACATTGACCTGAGCCAGCAGCCATTACCTACCACAACTTTCTGCGAGCCTCTTACAGCTCACACCAGGTTCTCTCACTTCATGTATGCTTTCTACAGTCTCAGGTTAATCCAGCAGTTCTATACTTACAAACACTTACACATCACGGTCGACCGTTACACAAAAACAGTTACACACATAATACCGTACAAACATGAGAAAACATTTTTCTTCAGCAATCTATCCCAAACGTACATAAACAATATTAAAAACAGTTTGAGAGAAAACATTTATCCGACGCAAGATATTATATTAAACGTAAAATATCAAGTATATATTGAATAATTATTCATTTAATTGTAAATCATATCTTAATATTCACAAGTGAGCTCACCAAAAAAAAAAAGTATAGCAAACATTTTACTTTACACGTGTACCTCAGGATTGTTTTTAAGTCAATGTAATTATAAAACCATTATTATAGTAATGCAATACCACAAAATATTCAGAAAAAGGCCTAAAAACGCGAATAAAGTACAAACAATAAAAATTAGTAAATGGATAAGAATTTTGTTAAAAAACATTTTTGTAAACCATAATTAGAAAAAAACCGATGTATTTCACTTAGAAAATGTATTATTCATATACAAAAATATGTATTTTAGAATCACTTAAAAATACATATAAAATATACTTGACATAATACATAATTCATATTGAATATAATTGTATCTGGTAGTAAAAAAGTAAAATTTTGTAACACCGAGATTTAATAATACCAGTTAATGTCATCACACATTTGTTAAAAGGAAAATTATAATAGTAAATACTGTTATTTAGGGTTAAATTAGTGCAAGTTCCTTGTAATCCTATCCCTTTGATTGAAATTTAGGAGGAATGGTGCACCATTTTTTCTGTTAGACAGATTTTTACACATTTATTACAGTAATAATTTAATATACTCCTAAATTTTAAACTATTCCATCTCAAATTAAACCCTTAAACCTTATCATGGCCATTAGATATAGTTCAAACACCTATCTGTAAATTTAGACTGTAGTAAACTGTGATAAACTTGTTAAATTTTTCTGCAAAATTCAGGGGTTGCACAAGACAAGGGCTTCGGCATTTCTCCCCACCGGCACTGAAGTGTGTCAATGTAACGTAATGTATCCGGGGAATCGAGGACTGTCTCCTTCAAGCCTTCCAGCCGTCACCACCTCGCCCGGATGGCCCTGGGTCGAGACCCACGACGTGCTGCCGTCCGACGATGGCCGACAAAATCATCATCAGCCTCCGGCATTAGGCTAACGGTGAGGTCTAAGGTGTCCAAAGGGTCACCCATTATAGAGTAGAACAAGTAATTGTGTTAACAGTCGCTCCCATCTAACCTAAATTATGTAGTACAACCGTGAATTATTTGTAACTAACTTATGTAGTGTAAAGTCACCGTAATTAAACTAACATAATTTATTTAACCGTTACCCTCACCTTTAACATAACCACTTAAATAGTTTCTGTATAAAGTGCCCACCTCTGACTACAGCCACCCCAACAACTATAAATCGTATATACAACATACTAGTAAAATATTCATTTTGTAACAATATGTATCGCATTAACCAGTTTACAAAAATTTCAGAACACTAATCAATATCATCTTGCCCAAGAATAATTAAAGAAGTTAAACAATATAAATGATCCGTTGCAATGTTCCTATCAGTAACAGCCTGCACAGATGCACAGAGAAAAAGGTTTGGTTGAGTCAATCGTATTTATGTTCGTATATGGTGAAACAACCGTGTGAATCAACCCAATGTATGGTTGCAAGGCTGATTTTGTTACCTCAACAAGAGGGTTTTGCAAAAAAAAAAAAAAAAAAAAAAAAAAC
>PNEQ01116610.1:11665-28877 GCA_003012365.1 Medauroidea extradentata | reverse complement strand
ATACCCCACCCTCCTTCTTCTCGAATTATCTCGGTGGGTCTCTGTTCTCCAACCTCCTGGAAAGATGTCGCTTCAAAGTCAAGCACCACCCCGAGAGATAAAGAGGGAACAGGATCATTCCAGATCACGATATTTTCCCTCGGTTACCCGATACTGGGTGCAGGTGGTTATCATGGAGTAATACAATCACCCGAGGAGGTCTTTTAGCGCTGCCGCCACTGTATTGTATTTCGCCGCCCTGCCCGACAGCCACGGTGCCACCACAGTATCGTACTACACCGCCCAGCCAGACAGTCGCAGCTCGCAACAATACCTTTGTTATATTTTATGTAATGTTCAAATATCCTTATTTACAACATAGTAGTCGGAATCAAATAAACATGATTATTCGTAATTTATAACATTATTCAAGATCAACACTACACCGTACTTGTTAGCTCTAAATGGAATGATGAGGTAATTATTTATGTAAATTGCAATTAGAATGTTAATATAAAAAGTTGATAAGTGTAGATATTTGGAATGTTAAATTTAATAACTTTTAGTTTGTATAATCTCTTTGACAAATTATTTAAACATATTATGTTACATCAGTAACCTTCAAGGATGGGTGTTTCTTTCATTGTGACTTAATTAATCATAAACAAACTATTAAAACGTCCAGCAACACTTAACCGGAAACCCCTTGACACGCAAAGCAGTTATTTTCATACGCGACAAATTACACGATAACTGGTGCCAATGCCAGATATGTAAAGAAAAGTGTGATGTGTATAACTTTGATATAAAACGTACAAATGAATCACGCAAGAGTATCTGTAAATTCAAATTTGATGAGATTACTTTAGAAAATCAAGCAGTCCAGTGACATTTAAACACACATGTTCATTGATCAAATGCCTTATTCATGTGCAATGATCAGAAGTTCCATCATTGCGCCCTTACCTTTTGAAATATTGTTCGTTCAAGTATTTTTAATATACAGTATTAATTAAATGGATAGGATTGCACATTTACTAAAACATGCAAGTTAAGTATATTAAGACAGACATAACTTGCTTTGTTTAAGTAATATAGTATCAATTTAGTTTGTGTTTCATTTGATAGTAGCTTTTATTTACTACACTATATACAATATATATTTTACAATTAAAACAGAAAGAGTTTTGCACAAGTACTCACAGGATGGTACTTGCAGATAGAAACACACACATAGGACGAACACATTTCTCCGCGGACGCGCGGTCACAACGTTTCGCAGACTACATCTGCTTCATCAGGTGAGTGGAGGCACACTGTGCACAGTGCATTTGTTACAAACACTGTTATAAATGTTTTCTTTATATTTTAACATAATGTTTTCTATTATATTCGTATCAAATTCGTTGCGACGTTACTAGAAATATTGTACAATAGTGCAAGGATTTAGAAAAGTAAAGGAAACACAAGCCAAATTAAAAAAAAAACACTAGTGAATACATTTAAATCACTAATTGTTTTGTTGAAACTGTAAATTTTTTTTACGTAAGTATTTGAGCCAATGGTTTCTTTCGGGGGGAAGAAGGTATTTGCATTGATATACCTTTTATGTACATCATAGCAAGTGTATAATATATAATAAATTAACGTAATAAATTCTGTGCTGATATACCGAAAGAGAAGTACGTTGTGGTCGGCTCGCCTATCCCTTGCACAGGTGAAACATTCTCCAACATCTATCTGGCACAAAACGAAAACCCATCCACGAAATTCTTCAAAATGGGTACCACAATTTAATATATAGTTTCCTCTTTATTTCATCCGCTGATATCCCCCTACCTATCTCCAAGAACAAAAATGTTCTTAGCATACTATATTTTGCCCTGAATTTTCGTCCCCTCGGTAACAAACAGGGCATTGTTGAAAATTTTTTTAAAAATTAGCTAATGGACATATAGAAATTTAACATATGACATCATTGGCAAGACAGTTCATAGATATTCTGTAAACATTTTGAAGTTGATAGAATAGTTTTTGATTTCTGCCGAGTTTGGTTTTAAAGTACTTTCGGCGCGCGAGCTGTTTACTTGCGGCGAACGTCTCGGCATCCTCCTAGCTACGTCACACAGGGCCGGAGTGGCCTACCTAATATATTTTATTTACCTTGCATGTGAACTTTGTTCGTCTGACCTTTCAAACCTAAACTTATGATTAGATATCAGATCTGAAACATTAAACTGAATTCGTAGTAAGTTATTATCTCTCTGGAATTTAAATTAAATTTACATAAACTCAAACCTATAACTAAAACTTCGCAAGGTGTGATAGCTAGGCCTACTAATACATTACTGTCTTCACTCCTTTAAAATCAACTTGAGTGAAACAAATCTTCGTTGTTGGCTGTCGAATCTGCAATCACGCATTCCTAAACAACTGGTGAATTCCCAGAATTAACTTTTACGGAACCAGGTTTCTAAATTTGATTAGTTTTTTAAGTCGTTGAAAAATTCCATTACACACAATAGTGCCTGGCGTGCGGCGGCTAACCAAAACAAGTAAGACTATGTCATAAATATATTAGCTAATAAGAAGGGGTTTTCAATGTTTGTGACGGCATTTGAAAATAAGGCATTTTTAAAGCTGAATAATTCGAAAATTACTTTGTTCATGGAGCTATTGCTTTGCCTGGCTGCATTTAGTGCCGAGGTAATTCAGAAGAATTAGGTAGGCATTAAAAACATTTTCTAGGCATTTTTCCTATTACACTCATATGTGTTTGTTTTTGGTATTGCCCTTAAATGTTACATCAATTTTGAGCATACATAGGATAATATACGGTAAATAATCTTAACTCTTGAATGATTATATTAACATCTGTAGACTCACTACTGTAATATGAAATAACTTTCCATTAATATAGCCACCTAACCTTAGTAAAATAAATGTGAAGACAGTGATGAAAACAATTTACGTACTTGTCCGAGATTAAAAAATAACCAAAAGAAAACCACAACACATTTTGATGTTATTGCCATCATAAAGGCCTGGTACCTTAAATTTTGACATTGTTTCGAGTATCAGCTGGAAAGTACACATGGTGGCAGAAAGATTCACAATGCATTTGTTTACATAGTTGTACTGTCATATGATATGTCAAGAAATTAAATTCTTATACAGTATGGACTAGTTTCGTGTTTTACAAATTTGGTTGGTATTTTCAGAGTTGTTGCCATAGTTTGAATTGTATGTTTTCTTTTTCGAGACGTACAGTGTTATAGTAGGAACAAGTTTAGAGGTTTTGCATAAAAAAGGAATGGGACTGATACACTAAATCACTGCTCATCTTCATAGTGCATACATTACATAACCCTCTAAAATACATACTCTATAAATATGCAATATTAACAAAGCCCCACTGTCCACGAGTATGTCTATATTGCAAAAAGAAAATTTAAATAAAATTCTGTAACATGTAAAGGAAGCAAATTACTTACATGTAAGGAAATTTCTGTCATGTAATACAGTATTCTCTCGGGTGGATAGGAGAAAAGTTACTGAAATTGACAATGTAAAAAAAAAAAAAAAACTCTAATACAGAGAAATGAACTTGCATGATTTGGCATCACTTCACAAAATGCACTTACAGTCTGCATTTCATTGCATGTTTGTTACGTGTGGTTTTTCAGGTGAGAATACTGGAAAAAACTTTTCATACTGTAATAGTAGCAGGGCAAAGTTTTTGGGGTAGCTCATAGCTTGTCCACGCAGGCGACAGATAACAGAAATGGAAGCATCTTTATGGCTATCACGGTAGCATGATCGTCCTTCATTTTGTAGAGTATCTTATATCATTATCTTATTCGTCTCGCAAGCGATCTTACGCAGCCGTTTTATAAATTGTGAGTTCAACTGTGGAGAATGTATTGCATAAGGAACAGTTTACTATATTGATTTTAGTAATTATTAAAATAAAAATTTAAACCCCATTACACACTTCCAAATAGAGAGTTTCTTCCATCTCAAAATCCCAAAACTATACAGTGAAGCTCGTGAGAAACTATCAGCTGAATTAATTACACAATGTAGCAGTTTCAATAACTTCCGACTAGTGATGGGCAAAATCGAATGTTTCTGGAAATATGTTTCAGTTCCAATGTTCTTTTCCAAAACCAATGATTCATTCTTTGTAGTGTTAGAACTTTTATTCATTTCGACATTTGGATATTCATTCGTTTCTATGTTCGAATGTTCACTCATTTTAATGTTCGAATGTTCATTCGTTTCACAGTTCTGATTTTTATTCGTTACGCATTTCGGTTCACTTTTACAATTGTTTCATTGATTCGGTTTGTGAAAAATCAATTTTTTTGTATAGTTCACTGCTCGGCTTTTTCTGCATAATAAAGAAAAAGGGCAAGCTTTTACGTGCACCTGCGTTTATATTACCTATTGCTAGGGCCCGGTAGTTTTCATCAAAAGATGTTTGCATCACTTAGTTTCAGTGCTTTACGTGCACACCTGCATCTCTGCTTTGTGGTCAGTGATTGGATGCCATAACACCCAGCATGTGGAGGTTAAAGTCGCAAATAACAGACGTGATGTGTGGCAGTTATCCGTGTACTGATTGACACAGTCAAATGAATAATGCCTGTGCACAAAAACACTCTGTGCCAATAATCACGAAGTTGAGGTGCAGGTGTGCACATAAGACACTGAAACAAAGTGGGGCAAAAATCTTTTTCCAAAAACTACCGGGCTCTACAGATTGTGTTTTTTGGCAAGTAGCCAAAACAGTTAGAAGTTTCATACTGTGGCAAACAGAAAACAATGCAAGGTAAAGAAATTTAATTTGGAGCTGCCTTAATAACAAAGTTGCTGGATTTAATTCTTTTACCACTACAGCCAGCAACTGAACACAAATAATGCAACGATACTGGGGTGGCCACAAGAGGGATCATTGCGCAAGTTGCACATTTAAAACTTTTGGGGGGGGGGGATTTTTTTCAAGAATAAAATGTTTAATCATAAACGAAAAATAATTTAATGATTGTATAAGTGCTATCTTGGCATAACCTACAAAGTGGGCTAGTAAAAACCAAAGCAGTTGTATTTGTTTATGATTGTTTTTTTTTTTACGAAGTGGTAGTCTCTCCAATACTGAAGTGTAACTCGTAGTAAATTTATTTTTGAGATAATTGGGTGGAGGGATTTTTTTAGGGGGGAGGATTTTCACATTGGGTCATGGGGGGGTGATGGGCACCCCTGCCGATACCTGAAAATGCCGAACCTTGACTGGAAAAACACATAAAAACTCATTTTCTGAACGTTATAATTTAGAATCAACATATCTTTATATAATTACATGCAACGTTTGTACCGTCTGAAAGAGTGTTATAGAAAGCAGGGCAGATACTCAATGCTAGAAGGAACAGATTAGAACTAAATGTGTGGACAAATTGATTCTTTAAAGTACCAATTCATAAGTTGAGTTTTTATGATTGGTTTCATTGACCTAATATTTAGAATTTATTTTTAAACATTCTTGTAAATCAGTTATTTGTAAATATTTATGCAAATCTATGAAACCAAAACAATACTGTTTTCGCTTAGCATTTTAAAATTTAAACATGGTTTTCCATGTCTGTAACCTTGAATGTGGTGAGAGTTAACGTAAGTTAACTATAGCATGAACAATACACTTTTCTGTTGTTAAGGAACCTCCCTACCTGCACTTCAAATGCCTTGCAGCGAGTTACGACTGTTCTTTTTATGACAAAACTATTTAACGCACATTATATTTGTATATCTACGAAAAGAACACACACTTATGTCGATATAATTTAAAAAATTCGGCACGTTTATTAAAACATAATTTTCGGGCCCCTCAAAATGGCCCAGAAATGGCTTTTTACAGACTGCTGTATCTGTAAAAATAACAACCTTATTCGAAAAACGAAACTATATTATTTGAACCATGCTAGCCACAAATAAAAACATGTCATTGCTTGAATTCCCATATAAAAAAGCATAATAGTGAAGAACTGCACACCAGCTGAGTGGCTTGTGCAGAGAGTCGATAATGCATTACGTACGTCTGGCAGCGGCAACCTAACCGCTAATGCTTCGCACACACTTGGCTTCGTGAAGTTGTATATTTTTTTTTTCTTCACATATTTTACAAAGAAATCTCAGAACTGTCACCTGGTGGCCACGTGAATGAGAAAGCAGTTTATCTTATATGTTTGAATGATGAAATGCTGAGCTAGCTCTGGACGTGTGGCTGAGAGGGTGGAACATGCCACATCTTTGTCGCCCAATGTGTGAGCATCAGGAAAGGAAGTACATACTGATAATAAACAGCACGAGAGAAGATGATAAGTGGGAACTGCGGCATCAGCTGGTGTCCATTGATCACGGCTTAGGCACTGGGCCAAGGTCACCAAGACGGTAGGTGACTGCTGTAACCAGGTAATTTCCGTCTACGCCTACGCTACAGGATCCACATCTACCAGGTAAATTGTCTGCAGATTCCAAGTTTTCATTCGTCAGTGCAACAATGTCCCAAGTGTGAAATTTAGCAGTATTATTTTTTTTATTCAAAGCAATATCAAGTTGTTGAAGGCTAATATTGACGAGTTAAAAAGACTTGATAGGAATCGGGGGGAGGTAATTGATGTAAATCAGAAAGAGAAGATTGTTGATGCAAGGTTGGTTAAATATTGTAATGATGCTCATGAAATTGAAATGGGAAGAGCAGTTGAAAACCCTGTAACAATTTGGATGGACAGAATGATGTAATGAGTAAATTTGTAGTTGAACAGAGCAGAGAGTTGATTGAAACTAGGGACATGAGGGTGAGGCAAGAGGAGAATGTTGATAGAGTGTGGAGATTAATTATTTCAGCATTGGATCATGGAGAAAAGAGTTTCGGTGATCCTAAAATACAAAGAATTTTGGCATGGTTTTGTATGAGTGAAAGTGCAAGAGAATGTTCATTGTGGGGGTTGGCAAGTTTGCCTAGGTTTAAGTGAGTGTTGTTTGGGGTGTTCTGGATTTTTGAGATTTTCATGCAGACAGGTGTTTGTTGATTCCACATGAATGTTACTGGTCAAGCTCAAAATTGAAAATGAGTATTGTATGTGTACTGTAGTTGTGTGGTTTCATCATGTTTGTAACTGAATCCACAGTCATGCCCTGGTCCAGGAGAATCACTACACAGGACCATTTTGTTTGATTCATTTGGTATTTATATTGGCCCTCACAAAATGCTAAGGTAATTTTCAGTATTTTATTTGTTTGAATTTGTATTGTAAAATGTGTTGTTTTGTAGTGTAATGATCTTTATTTAATTTGTTGTATTCTGATTTGTCACTGCATGCTGCGAAGACTTTCTTAATAATATAATTTACTTAATATGTATTAATGTGCAGCACAATTTATAAACATAAAAATATAAGTCATGTGAAAAATTTGAAAGATAACCATGAGTTTACATGTACTGTAACATAAATTCAAAATTTAAATCACAGGGTGGCCACTCATTGCAACAATGAAAATTCTCTGATTTCCCTGATAGAAAACCAAAATTTTCCTAATTTTTGCAAGTATGAAAACAACATTTCCACATTTTATTCAGCACATTTTCCAATAAAGATGAATAATTTACGTCCTTTTTGACACTACAGTCAGTGAACTTGACAAAACATTCAGCAGAAATAACTACGAAGTTGACAATGGATTATAATTACACCTGCTTAACGGTAATTTTTTAAATAAAAATGTTTTAATGCTCTCAAAACTCCATTATATTCATTCCTATGGTTTTTGTGGAAGCTCAAAAAGAAGAAGGAGGCAAGAAAATTCCCTGAAATGTCTCAGATGAACCAAAAATTCCCTGACATTTCACTGATATTTCCAGGTGATCACAATTTCTCTGATAATTTCAGGTTTTCCAGGTGGGTGGCCATCCTGAATCAATTAAAACTGTGAAGAAATAGGTACTGTTAACACTTTAGTACATTGGAGCCCCGATTTAACGAACTCGGGATTAACAAAAACAGCGATTTTACGAAAGGATTTTGAGGAACCTTCACAAAATAACAAAAAATGTATTAAATAACTAAGTAACTTTGGTAAATTGGAAAATTAATAGTAATGTAAGTCTGTAAAAATACTAGCACTGGCCGCAGTATATACTTATTTCTCAGTAGACAAGCTTAAACCATCCCTCGAAAAACAAAAACAAAAAAAAAAAAAAAACAAAAAAAAAATTGTTAAAATTTGTTGTAAACTTTGACTGCGGGAGTGATTTTGAGATAAGCACACGTAGGTGCGGCCGAGCAAATGACGCTCTGTTGCATAACAAGCGCGCGCCTAGATCCTTATCCTAGCGGCTGGCAACTGAATGAGCATCTAGGTAGCCAGTGTCCACAGCGTGGCAGTGGACAGTGCAGGAACTAATTTACAGATAGTGCTTAGCGTCTCCGTTAGTCCCGTGATAAAAGCAGCGAATTTATGAAAAAATTTACGTAATATTATTTATGCAGACATTCTACAACAAATTTACTACCATAAACGTAAATAATTTGTTTCTCCGATGCATAAAAAAAAAAAACGCTCGACTGCAAAGTATTTTTAACGAGCAGACCAACACGTTTGTTTCACGAGTTACAATGGCTGCCACTGCACATATTTAATTATTTTACCGTTGTCTCGCAAACTTCAATTAAGTTTTCACTGAAATTATTTTACTTTTTTTTACATGGGAATTTCCTGAATTTTGTTGGTAGAGCAGACGGTAGAGAAACAGAAATATTGATGGCTTGGGTTGGTCATCACTTCTTACGTGTTGATGGCATCCGCAAGGACAGCCTAACTCACCATGCGTACGCTCACAGAGCATTCCACTAGGTAGTTTTTAAAGGTTTTTTCTTCTCGCAGTTGTGGCTTACCTGTTGATGGTAAATGCATTTTATTAATGTTTAAATATATTTTAAAATTACCTTAAATTCCAACGAAACATGTCCGAGGATTTAATGAAACATTGATATAGAGTAAAAATTTTCTGGTTCCGTGGCATTTTGTTAAATCAGGGTTCTACTGTATTTGGATACATGTACTGTATACATAAATAGTATTTTGGAATACAGTAATAACTTAAATACTGAGAATTTCATTTAATGTGATTGATGGTTTGTATGAAAATATGTAGGTATTGGCTCAGGTTTTTACTATTTCATATTTTGATAACCAACATCTTTTCAAGCCATATAAAACTTACAAATTTTGAAAGTGTATGTTATTGTTTATTAAAGTTTCGTCGTTTATTAAAGTTTCGTTGTTTATTGTGTTGATGTATTTGGAAATCTCTTGCGTTTTTGTAAAGCAATTGTAGTGGTTGTGATATGGTTTTTCGTTCTTGCCACGAAATGAAAATGGGAGAGAAGTCCATTGTTATTTGTATTTTGGTAACTAATTCTATGTTGAATATTATAATAATGTTGTGTTTGCTTTGTAAATGATGGCTAATCCTAGTTATGTCAATGTTTAATATTCTGAGATGTTTGATCTCGATATACAAGATGTAAGTCAATGGCAACATTGAACAGTAACTTTGCAGGTGGCACACTTTGAGGAATGATTTGAGAAAATCAGGAGGTATTTCATAATTTAATATCAGATGGTATAAAGAAACCATTGGTTAACCAAGAGTGTCACTGAGGAGGTGAGAGTTAATATTTGTTTGCATAGTGCTTACAAAGTGATAGTCCTATCCTATAACTGATAATTTTAATTGGATAATTTTGTTCAAGTAATTGTATGTAATTTTTTGTGGACATTTCAAGTACAGAATATATTTGCCAAGCTGATTTTTGCTGCTAAACCAGTTGGCAAAATTAATTTTTTTTTAGTTTTACTAAAAAAAATTTAACTGGGAATAGGGGGGGGGGGGGTTGTAGCGTGGCCCAGGGCTGGCCTCTGATTTATTTTCACATGTTAATAATCTACAGTATGTGTGTTTAATATATTTTTGTTGCCACTTATAATGTAGGCCAGGTGGTCTTTCCAAAAATGACATCTGAATGTTTGTATAGGTACCAATTGTAATATTATTGGTTAAGAAAAAGCACGTCAATGGAAATTTATTCAGATTTTAAGTAACTGTGCACTAGTTTATTTAATATAAGCGACATTTAATTTGGCAATTTGAAATCATTTTATTTAACAATGGGAAGAACAGTTTCCCTAATAATAATGTTAACTCACGCCATTTATCTGTTTATATTTGTTTGATGAAATGCTGAGCTAACTGTGGACGTCTGGCTGAGAGGGTGGGATGCGCCACGTGCTGCTAGTTACCTATTATGCCTCCATTATAAAGGTTCTTTCATGTAACACTAAACAAAAACATTTCACAACAATCAGCAGAAACTAAAGGGGAAAAAAAATGTACATCCACCATAGTCACTTCATTCAATTGAAATATATAAAAATTTCACAAAATAAGTAAAATTAAATTAAGAAAAGACAGATCACTAATATGGGTACATTATTAACAATACCTATCTGTATCACTTTCTGAAGTGGATCCCAATTCAGAATCATCAAAGTTGGACATGAAGTTGTCCTAGCAAATACTGTACTAGATGACTGCTCGGTTTAGCCAGCAGCAGATGCATTGTTCACTATATAACTGTGCTATATTGTATGGGTGTAGTTCTTGCTTTCTTCACTAGATGCCTCTTTGGTACCATTTGTGAAGGACAAAACTGAATAAATGAGAATGTTTTAACACAATTTGCTGATGAATTTACTAATTAAATAAAAAGTGTCAAAATAAAATTATTTCCGTAAATTTTTTCCAACAAAATTATGGCAAGCTGTATCCACAATTTTAAAATTGTTGGGAAGAAATTGTGTGGCTTAGGTCTGAGTGAACACAGTACCGGTACTGAATGTACGAATGTATTACCGGTATCTTCCTCTATAACCTCGTATGAAAGATTAACATTTAAAACATTTTAACACTGCAGTGCAGAACAAATGATTCAACATGAAACCAACCGAACCTCTCAACAAAAAATTATATCTGTACCTCGGAGGTATAAGACACTATGTCCACTTTTTGTCAAAATGCACTTTTTACCGTAAACATGCCCACGGTTTTAAATACTTTGTAATGACATACAAAACAAAGCCTGTGTTGTGTCAAAAACGTTGGTTTTCGGGCGCTATACAGACGGATTCACTAGTGAATCTCACTCTTCAAATTGCTCTCCTGAAAAATGTGATTTTTGTGACATAGTGTCTTATGCCTCCGAGGTACAGATATATTTACTGTATTTCCTTCATTAAACCTCTGCCCACTGTTTTTTTAAAGTATGTACATTCATTAAATGAGTAACTGTAATAATTTTACAGCTGAAACAGTTTACTCATTTAGCAATATTTTCAAGCATGAGAAAAGGAAATTACTAGAAGTGTACAAAAATTCATAACATGTACATAACCAATTTGTCATTTAAACTTTTTTCTGCTTAAATACATTCTCAAAAACTATCACTCCAACAATCTGAGTACATGAACGCTTGCTACCGTCCCTTCCTTCTTACAGACTCCTCTGAGGTCTGTCTGGAAGCAGAAGTACTATCCTGCTTGTGTGAGCTGCTGGCAGCCTTGGAATTTAATAATGCAGCAGTTTGTTTGTTCCCCTCTGCTGTTGGCTGTTCATTTACGTCACTCACATTTTGTTGATCACTAGTCTGCTCAGGTTGGAAAAGTTCACCAACATCTACGAGTCTGTGTGTTGACCTTGTTGCAGCCGATGTGAAGAAGAGGTTCTTGCCCCGTGCTGAAAGCTGTGCAGCTTCAAACAGAGCAGAAAGTCCCCACGACTTCCCATCGTGCCTCGACTGGCATATGTCCGTCTCCAATAGCCAGGACGCATTTCTAAGTTCAATCCTCAAGCGTTCCAGCTCAGCAGCACTGACATTCTTGCTTACATTTAGATATGGCTCTAGAGGATTAACTATGTACAATGCACAATGTTCCGGCTTGGATATTGGCATGCCCTCAACAAGTGATAGTGCACGTGTTTGGTAATCAAAAGACGAGTAGAATTCAAAAAATTTAGAAAGGAGTTCTTCAAGCGTATCAGTGTTACGTGTCTTAGATGTAACTGCTATAATCTTTATGATGTCACGCACAAATGTACAATTCACACCATCCGCAGTCACACGTTTATCTTTTGGACCTGTAAAAAAGTATTTAACATTGATTTTTAAAATCTCAATCCAGACAGTATCACCTGCAAATAAAATTTAATATAAAAGTGGTAATTTAATGTTCTAATGACTGTATCAAGTATTTGAGAACCAGGAATTGGTTATTCCAGAGACTGTGTGCAGTATCTCACTGAAGGGCTGCAGACATGGCAATGTCCAGCTGAGGTCAGTCTGTGGTACAGTAGTCTAGTCTAGTCTAGTAGTTATCTAGGCAGTCTCTTGTCTAGTCCAACATCTAAGAGGAATCTTGCTGGGCAAGACAATGAACCACAAAACTTTGTGAAACTATAGCTCTTCCAGCTATGCCTGTAGCATGTCCAGCATAAAATATCTATAGATGGAAACAATAAATGAAATAATGTGTACAACCATTCTGTGATACCAAACATTAATGCTAAATGGAGCATAATTTTTATTGCATCTTACATATAAGTTATATGTTTAATTACAAATACATAACTTTGTTCACTAATTTGAACGTACTGAGAATGAAGTAGTATCATAAAAGGTTATTTTTAACTACTTAGTAACATCGTAACTTGCTTTTAAACAGTGCACTTTGTTTTCTATTGCATCTCATAGGGAGTGGAACATCTTTAGGATAAATAAGTAGTTACTTACAACTACTCATTGAAACCAAAAATTAAACACAGTGAGGCATATTTCTGAAGAAGAATAAAAAAATTGAAAATCACATGTATAAATGCAAAAATATGAGACTAAATCTTCATACAACAGTCTAATTCTAATTGTGGAATTCCAATTAATGGGATACAATTAAAATCTTGATATTTTATTGCTGTAAGCTATCGAATAAAATTTTAGAGCTATGTTCCATATAATTTATTCCATAACTACAAAAAAATCTTAAGTACTTTTTGAATGTTTCTAAAATTCATGCAAAATAAGGTTTGTAAAATTGGGAGACACTATGCATGTTTTTGTTCTGGGCACCCTGAATAAACTAGGTTCCATTGTCATAGGACATAAAATATAACATGGTTTTAAAAATTTTTCCATAAATAAACAAGGATTATTGCACAAAACTGATAGGACATGACATTTGTGATTTGAGGAGGCATGGAAGAAGAACACACATCCTCAGTTTGAATAGTTACCTGTACGTGCAATGAGGTCCCTGAGAGAAGGCAGAATGCCTTGGCACTGCAGAAAGAACAGCACCATCAGTATGAGAGAAAAGTTAGTGATCCAGGGACCGGGTGCAGTGCTGGTGACACCTACTTCCTGTGCCCACAGTCGCACTGCAAACACCAGTGGCCGCACTCGCTTGTCTGCACACCCCAGCACGTACAGCAGCTCTCCCATGTACACCGCACTCCTGCAAATCTCAGTGTGCATTAACCTCACTACATCCCTCACATACAGAAAACAATATCTTAATAACTAAATGGAAGGAGAAGCTGTGTTAGTGTGGGCACAGCCGGGAAGTAGAGACAATTAGCTGTCACAGGTAATAAACTGAAATAAATCTGGCCATTATTGTTTAAACCGGAAATGTAACAAAGGGAAAATATGTACTGAATTTATCATATTGCAAGCTGACATTTTACCAGCTTGGGTCCTTCAAAACCACACCTTGGCTGAAAATCATAATCTGCATAATACATAAAGTTGCGGCCAAGTAGAATAAACTTTTAATTTAATGACTGCCGAGGGACTGAAAAAATTGTCAACCTGAATGAATGTGTGTTTGGAATTTCAGATAGGCACAGAAAATGCCACTTTAAACAGAAAGAATCACTAAATCACAAAACCAAAACTTATCAAATTTTATTATAGGGCTGATATTCAGATTTATTTTTTACTAATTATTGTTATAGAATATAAGGGTGCATTTCTTTTGTTTGGTTATAATGCAATACTGTAATTTAAAAATTCCCTCAAGGAATTATTAATTTTAATCTACTACTGTACAAGCACTTTGAAACACAAGAAAAATATATGTACATTAAAAACAAAACAAAAAAAAAAATTCTTTACGCCATTTGGCAACACTTGTTACGAGTCAGTAAAAGTGGCTCACTGAAAGTAATAACTTAACGCAGTGTTCTAAGAATCTAACCATAAATTTAAGCAAGTTTAGGTTAAGGGGAGGTGCATGCATTAGATTTTGTGTGTGTGCATGTGTACGTGCGCGTGTGTGTATATATACAAGGTGTAAATGAAAGTATGTTACAAACTTCGTGTGGTGATTCCTTGTCGAAAATGAAACACAGTTACTTAAGACAACTTTTCGCTTAGCACACTTCGTAAGGGAGCAATACACCCTTGAAAAACTAATTTCAAACTAGTTTATTGGTACAAATTCGTAAACAACAGAACATTAAATCATAAATCGCCGGATACTGTGTTCTGCTAACACTTATCGACAGTCCGTGAAAAATGTGTTTCTAATAAGTTACACCGACTTAGACGTTGGTGCCATCAGATTTTATGGACATGCAGTGCTATAATTTGTATCAAGAGACCCCGATGAACAAAAAAGGTCGTCTTGTTGTTACACTGTAAAGTGAAGCATGTCCGAGAAAATGGGGCCAAAATACAGTACGTAGATTTAGTGGGCTGACACTTAGGCAACACACAATACACCGAATGATACGGTAGTGAAAAAAAAGTGTAGCAAATACTTTACTGTAATTAAAACGTTCACAGCCGCATAAGTGATACATGTTTACATGACTATCACAACAAAGGCTCGAATGTTGGGCCTCCTTCAGTAATACATGCATTGCAACAATGCAACAAGGACAGTCGCACACGCTGGAACAGGTTGGCGTTCATCCGTATCACTTCGCCTGCTGCAACGATGCGTGCGACGAGCTCCTCGGCCGTGTCCACTGGCGTCTCGTACACAAGGCTCTTCATGTGTCCCCACAGGTAGAAATCCAGGGGTGATAGATCAGGGGAGCGAGGAGGCCACATGACAGGTCTTCCCCTGCCTATCCAGCGTCCTGGAAATACTTGGTTGAGGTACTCACGAACAGCACGAGCATTGTGAGGTGGTGCCCCATCGTGTTGTAGCCACATGCAGTCGCGTATCAGCAGCGGTACGTCCTCAAGCAACTCGGGTAGAGTGTATTGCAAGAACCGTAGGTACACTTAGCCATCAAGACGTGCTGGTAACATGTACTGTCCTACTAAGGTATCATTGACTATGCCCGCCCACATGTTGACCGAAAACCTCTCTTGGTGGAATCGCACAACCCTGGCATGTGGGTTTTCTTCAGCCCACACGTGGCTGTTGTGAGCATTGTAAACACCATGAGGTGTGAAAGATGCTTCGTCTGTAAAGAGAACATACCTGGGAAACTCTGGGTCACGAGCTGTCTGCTGCAAAAACCATGCACACAAATCATGTCTGGGTTGATAGTCACGTGGCAGTAATGCTTGCTCCCTACATGCGCGATAGGGGCGTAGTTGCTGCTCATGCAAGACATTCCACACTGTTATGTGTAATGCGCCCACCACATTTGCAATAACACGGGTACTTGTTGACGGTTGATCCTCAACTCGGGCGAGAACTTCCACTTCAAATCGTGGTGTCCGCATTGTTGCATGAACACCACAGTTCCGAAAATGTGGCAGAAGAGTACCTGTATCTCGAAGACGCTGAACGATTCGTGCAAAAATAGTATGTGCTGGGTGCCGTCTGTGTGGAAACCTTTCACGATACATTCGTGCAGCTAACCTGCCACTGCACTTAGTTTCACCATAAATCAATACCATGTCTGTAAGCTCAGCATGCCTGTACCTTTCCATGTTCACTGTTTCACGGACATTTGGTTTTGATTGCAACCCAGTTATTGTGAATAGTATGACGAGCCCACATATCCCGGCACGTCAGAGTGTACCTCGTCGCAGTCTAATGGGTACTCCGGCATGCATTACACGCTAAATGGAGGAGGACGTGGGGTGTGTGCATGTATCAGGGCCAAGCCTCAGACAACTTACTCTTTACAGAGTACAGAACACAAAATCGTCTGTTCATCACGGAGGGAATCATACTGAAAAACCTCAATGGTGACTGGCATACGTAGAATTGTGCGCTAATGTTTACCCTTCTTACATTACACACATACTAATTTGTGTACATTACATTGTTCACTTCATTTGGTTTCGTACTACTACTGTGCAGAATAATTACACGTGTGCAGTACATTTCAACATCCCTGCAACATTTAATAACAAATTCATTCTGCTATACCAGCCATCTGTCAGTAACTGTTCGTAGCTCACACGTCGCCCATGACGCGTGGTAGGTTTACAAACTAACGTGCGGTATGAGTTTGTTACTAACTACGGCGTCGTTCAGCCACACCACCTGTGTAGTACGCGTTGCCTACGTGGCAGTCCACTAACACTGTCTTGCCCATTTTCTTGTAAATGCTTCACTTTACAGTGTAACAACAAGACGACCTTTTTCTGTTCATCGGGGTCTCTTGATACAAATTATAGCATTGCATGTCCATAACATCTGATGGCACCAACGTCTAAGCCAAAAAGGGGGTGACGACCCCCATTATTTTGATGAAGGTGTAAGTTATTTGAAACACATTTTTCACGGACTGTCGATAAGTGTTAGCAGAACACAGTATCCGGCGTATTATGATTTAATGTTATGTTGTTTACGATTTTGTACCAATAAACTAACTTGAAATTCGTTTTTCGAGGGCGTATTGCTCCCTTACGAAGTGTGCTAAGCGAAAAGTCGTCTTAAGTAACTGTACTTCATTTTCGACAAGGAATCACCACACGAAGTTCGTAACATACTTTAATTTACACCCTGTATATATAAATATAAATATATATATATTTATATATATATTTATATATAAATATAAATATATATATATTTATATATATATATTTATATATATATATATATATATATATATATATATATATATATATATATATATATATATATA
>PNEQ01116609.1:0-60934 GCA_003012365.1 Medauroidea extradentata | reverse complement strand
GAGTTCACCATTGTAACTGACCATGCCGCTCTTAAGTGGATGTTAGGTTTAAAGGACCCTAGTGGTAGATTAATGAGATGGTCTTTACAGTTAAGCGAGTATGTTTACAAGATTCAGCATCGCCCAGGCAGAAAGCATGGTAATGCAGACTGTATGAGTAGGCGAGTACGCAATGTAGAAGTTAGTGCTGAAGAAACTAGGGGTGCAGAACAACAAGCCAATGAGGAATGCCAAGCATTTAGACAGCAGCTAAAATTTGTGTTTTTACTTGTATTTGAGTTGTGTATCTATGTGTTTACGTTGAGTGTCGCTGTGGGCTCCACTCTTCAAAAAGGAGGGTGATTGTAAGCGACTGTAAGTACTTGTGGACACCCAGTGTGTAGTTTTGTTCGCTACACCCAGTAGCTTGCCTCTCGCCATTGGCTAGTTGTTGTCAGGCGACAACTCAGGCGTCAGCCGCGTGCTCGCCGCCCGCCCCCACCGCGCTCAGAGCGCGAGACAGTTCGGAGTTAGCAGTCCGCGAGGCATGACGTGTTGTAAGAGTGTTCAGTCATACGCACGCGCAGTAAGACGTGCTGTGATGTCAGTTGCTAGTTAGCAGTCCGAGCAGTCAGACGTGTCTTTAGTACTAGCATGACAAGTGTGGTAAGACGTCCGCGTGTATAGACGTAGGCGCGCAGTAATGAGAGCACGAATACTACAGACGCATGTAGGCTAGAGACCTAAACATGGGCCGCCGGCGAGCACGCGTGAGTGCCCCACAGCGACGTCACCCTTGCTGTATAGTGTGTGGGACATTAGCATGTCAATAAATGGGTGAGACGCGCACCGTAACGTATAACAATCTTGTTAATTGTGACACCTGACATACCCACATTCAGGCCTTCTACCATCAGGGGCCTAGAGACGACATAATCAGGTGTCTGCACTGTCCAGCGCAGTGCTCGAAATCCCGTTTAACGCTCCATATAAAAAAGGGGCAGTTACATTATTTATTATCTTCGGTGGTCTGCATTGTCAGTTGAGGTTGAGAGTCAGACTAAGCCAGTCTTATGCTCGCTTAGTTACAGCAAGTGCACAGGAATCAAAGTGGTCAGCCATGACATCTGGAGGAAAGTGGAAAATATTGATTATGCATCAGTCTGCAACATTTGGAGACCTACTTCAACTTGGTGTAGCGAGCTATATTGACGATTAACCTGTCAGCATTGGTTTTGAAGTTTCTGGTTGGTACTGATGCTGTACGTCGCCCAGGAATAAGGTATTTCCAGCACTTGTTCTTATGGCGAGATGCGTCCCTGCTGTGTCATTGGGCACAACTTGGGAATCCTCCTACGCATATAATTTGTCGGACTGAATGGTCGTGAGAGTGAGGGCGCCAACATATTAGATTACTTAAACTGTATTTGTTTCAACGGCCCATTTCACGCTTTAATGAGAGACAGTCGCAGCATTGGAAGCAATTTGGTGGGCAGCCTCATATTTTACGGCATGGACTACACTTTAGACCCATTCTATCGAGGTTAAATGTTTGTTAAGTACGTTCTGGCTAGATGGGAAGGGTTTTTTGTGAGTTGCCAAGAGGAAATTATAATCATCAATTTAGTCTTGGTGTCAGTCAAATTGTTGTTGGAGACATACTAATGAACCTTTGTTTTAGTAACACATTTACCAACGTATAAGATAACTATTTTTACATATTTTCAGCTTTCAAAATGTGCTACTCGTCTTAAATGAAAGTGTAAAAATTTATGGAACCTAAAATCATTTAAAAGTGAAGTTTTAAGCTGTGGAGTTGTACGATGTTACAATGATTGCATTTTCAGTCACAAAACAAAACCACTGCCCAGTTTTTTGATAAAATTTATGATACAAAAATTTTATGAACGTTATATTTGTAACATAGGCCACTTTTACCTCACAGCGAAGCGTGCATCTCTTGGCGATCAATACAACTGAAGCGCGTGCCTAGATTATTCACGTAGCTAGCATGCAACTCTCGGGCGGAAAAAACAAAGCTCTAGGTACCGTACCACGCAGTCATGTGTCTAGTGCTTGGCTGGCAGGCGACAACAACAGTGCACAGGCATGTGATGATCTTGCAAGCAGCTGCTCCAGCCCGGCGTTGCCACAAAGCACGTGGCAGGCTTCAGTCTGGCATTGCTAACTAGTGCACAGTGGTGGCAACAGATGTTGCCGGCCAAGTGTTACCGCCCCCATGCATTTCTTTGGTTCTTGGGCACCCGCAGGGGCTATGTTATTAGTTTACATGTCTCCTATGATGTTTATATACCGGTAATAAGAGCATTAAAAATATTTCACTGAACTATTTATGTTTCTGGTAAAGGGTAAAATAATTTTTCCGCTGGGAGTTACAAAAATAATAATTTACTTTTTTTCCCCAAGAAAATCAGTTAGGCCTACTCGCCTTGTGTGCGGGGTCCTTTATGCCGGAAAATACGGTAACTCCCACGAGTTATAATTCGTGAAATTGTGCAGCTAAGTGATTGATCTTGTGTTAGTCGAATGAGGTGGTTGGAAGTGTCTGTTTTAGGCAATGCTAGTAAAGTAAATGAATTCAGCCAATATTCATAAAACACAAAATCGTTTACTCAATAAGTTTGTTGTAACATTACCAATGTGCACATTCAGGTCAATTTTGCCTTGTCATGGCACGTTATGTTAAAGTGAATATGAATATTAATTTGAATTTTGGGTATCAAGAATTTTAAAAGAGTTTGAAATGTTGTGTGTTAGGATCGTTACAATTAGCAATGTGCCCTCTAGAGCCGCATATTGCATCGTTAATTTATGAACTAGTACGTGTGTGTGAACAGTTTAAACTTTAAGGCGGCCAGCTGCAGTGAAATTTCATGATTCCTTGTGTGTTGATGTGTGGTCACAGGGGAGTAATTCGATAATCCGTTTTAGTTTCGCTCATGTTCATATTGGAATAATGTACACATTATCACCACCAATTGTAATGGAATATTTACCAGTTCCATGGATGTACCTGAAAGTGAATAAATTTAGTAACCAGTCACAGACTTCCTATATTGCTAGAATTTGCAATTGCCTTACCTCCCACCTGCAACAAATGAGAATAACTGCCAACTCTTTTGAAAGTTGTATTTCCAGTACGCAGCAGGTCTTGGAAGCAGTCCACCCGGCCTTTGGTGTTAGTAATGACACATGACCATAACTTGCCCCTCTGTGAGTAGGGTCCATGTGTGGGTGCTGGGATGTGGAGGGTGCCACCTGGATCCTCAGTGCGAGTTCCAGCACATTACCATATTACCATATTACCAACTTGCTTGGGCCACACACATATGCTGACCATGGTTTTTATCCCATCATGTGGACTATTTTATCCTTGAATGTTTCTTAAACACAAAATAACCATATCGGCCAAGTTTACATTTACGTCCAGCAGATATTAAAATTGTATGGACATTTTTTTAGTTTAATTATGTATGATTCAGTGATTCAAATTCAAATAACGTGCGGTGACTGTTATAGGAATTACTGGCTTAGTTATAAATAAATAAATAAATAAATAAATAAATAAATAAATATATATATATATATATATATATATATATACACACACACACACAGTAAACATCTGATCTAACAACATCGGCGATCTAACGATATAATTTCCAAGAACCCTGTAAAAACTAATATTTTAAAAATTCATCAAAGCTAAACAAAGTGCAATAGATTGCAGTAAAACATTATTTAAAAATAATTATGAATACAGTAAACAATAACATACTGCAGTTATCATAAATTAGTAACATGCAGCCGTGAAACAAAAAAAAAAAAAAAAAAAAAAAAAACTGTTGAAAATGTTAGAAATTTTGGCTGAAATATAGTTGAAGCGCGTGCCAGGTGCATAGGCCGCCTGCGCAACACTGACATAAGTGAGATGTGATGACAAACGCTGCCTTATTTCCTCCTGCTCCCCTCACTTCTCCGTGCTCCGTCCTGTCTGAAATTCCCTCTCACACACCTTCACGTGTCATCTTAGCTATGCAGTTCAATATGCGACATGGCATAGCAATGGTAATTTACAACCTTTTTTTGAGGAACCGTGAAAAATTTGTGTCAAAAAATCAAATAATTAAAGAAAATCGTCTGTGTTGAATTTTCCTTTGTGAGTGCTGTGCTCTAAGAAACACGCCGCTAAACATAGATAACATTCCTCCTGACTGTTCACGCCAGCCAATAACCATTCACATTCAACCCCCCACCCTCTCCCGGAACAAGCCAGATTCTGCTTGTGTGAACGCATATCAACTGCAGACTGTCTGATAAGTCACGTGCAACTTGCATCTTGTCTCGCCACAAAGCAGAGCCACATGTTTGTTTTCCTCTCCCACTCGCCGACTTTCTCCCATATTTCCCTGTCTTGTGAGAGCCCAGGGGGATGGGGGTTACACAGTTTTTTTTTTTCGCCCTCATTAGAGCACGCAAAAAAAAAGATCAGCATTGCACTCAGTCCGTAAAAAAAATCCAGCGTTATCTCATTTTTTTTTTCTCTAGTGACAGAATTGAACTTGGCTTGACCTTGACAACTTCCGCTGTATTATTGATCACTCATCACAAGACTATGAAATAGCTGCGGCGTAAAAACGGCCTACGACGCAAACACAACAGTCCTTTCGCCGTCTCCGGCATGTGGGCTGATAAGGATTTTGTTTTATGCTTGCTCGACAGTGGAGCAATACGAGCGACTGCAGCCAGTGTGTAGAGAGCCATTTCGTCTCTATTCGCAGTACAGAGCATTAAACTGGTGCGTTGTGCATAGTTTCATGATTTTTCGAATAGGCCTACAACTTCCAGCGAGTAATTCAGTCGTTATTTTATACGTTACAGCAACTTGAAAAGTTAGATTTTTTGCCCTTTTGAGGGGCTCTAAATTTGCGTTCATAACAGGCGTTCGAGTTTAAAAAAATACAAACTTTTTTTAAAAGGTTTTTTTCTTTAATAGTAAGCACTTTTATTAGTATCGCGTAAATGCTTATAATGACGACATGCTATAACAGTTCTTACGCAATAAAAAAAAAAAGACTCAATGGCTGCATCGAAAGGTTTTTAAATCGTTGCAGTATACATTCACGCAAATAATATGAGTTTTTCTGTTGTGGTCTGAATGTGCTTCATGCGAAACAAGCAGAATGAATCACGCGCACACGAGCTGAGGGAGGCAAGCCAAGGCCAGCAGGCCAGACACTCCATTCCCCCATCCTTCACAACCAGACCGAGCACGCCGCACTGCCACACACGTCACGGTGGGGGAATGCGGGGCACCATTTTATATGGAAGATACCTTTTCATTGTACTAAAATACAACGTCAATGGAAAAATTTTTGAATCAGTAATTATCCTACATAAACTTTTAGGAAAAACAAACTTAAAATTTGTTTAAAAAACGTGGGAAGGAGGGGGAGGGGGTCAAAATTAATTGCCTCGGGACTAACGACATTGACGATCTAACGGCATAATTACCTGGAACCGTGCGATGTCGTCAGATCGAGGGTTTACTGTGTGTCTATATATATATATATATATATATATATATCGGTAGTTATGAAAAACATGCATAACTCACCAATGGCCCGCAGGAAACGTACAAGCTCTTTAGACAACTCCCACTTGGACTGGTCGAGTGCGGCATCCAGCAGTAGGGTAGCATATTGTCGGCTGATTGTAGATGGCTCCAAATTCTAAACGAAAAAACTATACAGTCAATAAGCAAACCACTATTATGTTAAAAATGTTATACATCAATCACTTCATGCCAAATCACTTAAACAGTATTGTATACCTTACATGTATTGCTATGTTAAGTGCCATTGAGCACTTACATGTAAGCAATACATAGTAACAATGTACTTTATCATGAAAATAAAGATATGTACCTACATTAAACACAAACACGTCAATGGCACCAAGTTAAAACTTCCTCATGAAGTGAGCTGGCGTCAGCATCCCGTCCATGATAAATTTAAATAAAAAGGGCACAGTTTTATGCACAGTCATCTGATCACTTAGAACTAGTGAAGGTTAGCATTGTTACAACTCTTGTTACATCATTCATGCAGGGTGGACCTTAGTGACATGGCAGAGTCACTACTGTACAGGTAGTGTGTGGTCGTCCTTCAGCAGAATGACAATGCCTGGAGCAATACTGAATACTGCCCGTGGTCTGGTTTCATTTACTATGCTGTTGCGGAATATATAAACAGTATCAACGTCATCTCTTCTAAAACATTTGGTGCACGTGTTCAATGAACTGCCAACGACCTGTCCGCCCCACTGGCACTGAAGGTCAAGTCTAGGTCAGATATCACAATTTAAGTTTCTAAGGTCATGAAATACCATAGGGTTCATGCCTTCAGATCATTATGTGCAGGACTTATAAGACAAAAAAAAAACAGTTCAGAACAGCTTCCAATAGGCAATTGGACCAAGAGTGTTAAACACTCTTCATGTGGCACAATTTGAATCCCTACAACATGGGACATATGGATTTTCATTTCCTTTACACCAGCTCCACGCAGCTCATCAAAGTGAGGTGCAGCTAGAAGATGAAGGATTGAAATGCCAGGTCACTCACAAAACTGAAGCATCATATGCAACTACACTCTATGACTGCAACAAAATCGACAATTAACAGACAGCACCGCTGAAATATGTGCCACAATCACTGTGTTCTGGTAATTTTGAAAGAGAAATTGAGGCAGCTGGTAGTCAACTCTAGACATGTAGGAAGTCTTTATTCATCTCCTTGATTGATGCTGGCCGGACATCTCCCATGACCAGACTGGTTAGAGACAACTTTGCTCTTCAACACCTATAACAATGCAATAAATAGTGCTAGATTGCTCTTTTGTCAGATATCATTCTGTAGCATTCTTTGAGAATGCCTTGAAATTCCTGCACTCCTGGATGACAACTGCGCTGATGATGAAGATGGTGGACAAACTGTTCAGTCACTTGGTGTGTTTTTGGCAGCTATGCTGGATGTTTACGCTTTGGTATTAGATCTGCATGTTGAAGTCCGTTGCCTACCATGAGAACACCAAACACATAGATGAAAGGAGAATGTTTCCAAAGGTTAGTATGAAATTGTTCATTAAATTTGATAACTCTTAGTTTGTCTGAGAACCAAGTCTATTAAATCTTAACTATAAGGAGTATTCGGGCTTTACCTACCTTTCATGGCTGCAGTGGTCTTGAGAACTTCTCAGACGACAGCTTACAGTTTTGATTGAATTGCAACACACACACAATAATTCTAATTACAATGAGTAGCAGACTACCCTGATCAGGAAGATATCAAACGGACTCATTCTAAAACACTGATAAAACACGTTCTCTTCAAGCTCATTGGATGGTATGTGAGTTTCTACAGCCTCGGAAGCTTGCCGCCATCCTTGACAAGACTTGACCAGTCATGAGGGGCCTGACCACCAGAGATTGCAGCTCATCAGTTGCACGGGTATAAGTCCTCGGAAAACAGAATCTACCAGATTTTTTTCTGACTTCATGTGGTTCCTCCATACAGCAGAAATGAGATCTTGGACTTGAGAAAAACTATTTGCTACAAAATCATCAACTCATGAGAGGAGGAAACCAACCTACGCAGGACAACAATAGAATCAGACAAAGCATATTCAGATAAAGCATTGACTGATTCAGCATCCCCTGTATCTATCAGAGCAATGCCTACATAGAAGATTGCCTCCAATGTGACAGCACCATGGGGGACTCTTGCTCCATCATCCTTTCCCAAATGTAGTAAGATTGATATAGCAAAGAACGGAGATGTTGACAATCTGTACGTCACAATTTTCATTGAAAACAGTGAGATGGGCTCTTCAGCTAAGAAACATCACACGATAAGTTGTTAGTCACAAAGCTCTGCCAAAATATTTGTCTGATATCTGCTGTAATATATTGATAGCAATAGAATGCTACTAGATTCATCTGTAATTAGAGTTCTTCAAGAATCATTCCCACTTTTCTTCAACAAGGTAACCACATAAAACAAGGAAAAGAACATAAGCTCCACCCAGCATATACTCAGACCCAGGCACTCCAAATATTGGAAAATTATTCTTAATATCAAAGTAAATTTGTGCCCATGAGGGTAGGTATTTCCTTGTGTGTGACATGCCTGTAGTTGCAGACAATTTCGAGTGAACTGTCGACCATCTTGCTAACAGTAAATTTCACCATCTAAGGGTTACCTAAGGTGAGTACTTCGCCCAGCTAATCACAGTCATATGCCGCTCGACCTTCGATCCAGGTCAGTCAAACGACCTCTGCCCTCCTAGGGACCCACTCGCGCTGTTTCCTGACAAAGGAAACCAGAGTTTGAATCCTTCCCACATCTCTCTCTATATCTTATCTTCTATACCACTCGGACTGTTTCCTGACAAAGAAACCCAGAGTCTGAATCCTTCCCACACCTCTCTCAATACTTTCAATTCCTCTCTGACATTTTACTGTCAAAGGAAGCCAGAGTTTGAAACTTACACACACCTTTCGCACTACTTTCAATACCACTCAGACTATTTCCTGACAAAGGAAGCCAGAGCTTGAATCCTTCCCACATCTCTCTATATCTTCTATACCACTCAGAATGTTTCTTGACAAAGAAAGCCACACTTTGAACTCTTTCCGCCTCTCTCTCTCCATTTTCTATACCACTCGGACTGTTTTCTGACAAAGGAAACCAGAGTTTAAATCTTCCCACACCTCTCTCACTGCTTTCAATATCACTAGGACCTTTTCCCGTCAAAGGAAGCCAGAGTTTCAATCCTTCCCACACCTCTCTCACTACTTTCAATATCACTAGGACTTTTTCCAGTCAAAGGAAGCCAGAGATTAAATTCTTCCCATACCTTTCTCACTACTTGCAATACCACTCGGACTTTTTCCTGTCAAAGGAATCCAGAGTTTGAAACTTTCCCCCACCTTTCGCAATACTTTCAAAACCAGTCAGACTATTTCCTGACAAGGGAAGCCATAGTTTGAATCCCTACCTCTCTGGAGTTGGGGATTTCGCTGCCGCATTAAGCAGTGTTTAATGTTATCTTACCTTGGCCAAGTTTGCTTATTACAAATGTATTCTAGATGGCCTACTTGCCAAGGCCTAGGTATCTTGTGTTTGAACCAGCGGGTACAACATGGATCATAACAATATTTAGAAATGGTAAATACGATGTTACTTATGTATGAATTTCCTTGCATATTATAAAATAGAGCCTACTAAACTCCATGGTAATCAAACTTTAAAAAACTAAGACACCCTGACAATTCAAAGGTGAAAAGAGTACGATAAAAACCACGTTATTACTTATTTATTTTGTGCTACACTTTTCCTTTGTTATGTTCTCAGGCATTTTCATTGTTCACTTTTGTCAAAATGTTTGTTTTTGTATGTATGGCTGTTGAAACACTGCAAAATATTTTTATTTGAAGTTCAAAATTTGTATTCAGCATCCTGATTAAACATGTGTGTTTGGAAGCAGAACCAGTGTTTGTATGTTCCACAAGGAAAGAATACTTAAAAAACTTCTTCATTTTATTCTGTTGATGACATTCAACCTCGTATCTTTATTTAAGTAATGGATTACGGTTATATGCAAAAGCTCAACTTCAAGCACAAGTTATTACATAAGTTCGCTACATTTAAGCTCAACTCTGAAAAACTAAGGTTCATACATCAATAATATGAAATCTGAACTCCTCATGTAGGTATTTAAAAGCATTTTTCCTTTAACTACATACTCTATAACAAACTTCCCATTAGTAGGGACAAGATTTTGTAGTTTCATTAGGTCAATTTTGTTTTTAAAATTTCAGATTTCAGTCTTGTTATTTTTATTGAAGGTAACAACATTTATTGTTCATAAAAATTCATATTTAACCAGATATTCATGTTAAATTGTAACACACAACTTTTCTAAAAAGCAATGTTATAGAAAATAACTAAGGATCTAACAAAATTATACACTAATGAATTTACCAAAAAAAAAAAAAAACCCCTGCAGACTTAATATAATTTCAGGATTTTGAATCATCTTAGCACCAATTTTGAAATAAATTTAAGATGACATGTATTTCCTTCAATCAAAACATCGGAAAAAAAAAATATTTTTTTTAAAATTTATTTATTTATTTAGAGGACACAATCAAGGTTTTACAAATAAATACAGCGTTATATAGATGATTTTGTTTTATTGTCTTGTTTAAATTTAATTTTGTTATTTGATAGTACATTAATATGCATTTTGGTGTTATTTCTTATCATCAGTCACCATATAATTGTGTGCCACCCATTAACAAAACTGAAAAGCAAGTACCTAACATACTGTATTTACCCATGTATCACCCACACACTTTTTCACAAAAACAGATTTGGATATTTGGGGTACGGGTCATACACTGTAATCAAGGTTTCTGGACAAATAAGGCTAGGAAAAGTTGGGTTTATTGTACAGTATAGACTGCTGGAAAGATGTATTAAACAGAAAGTGTGAAACCCTTCAACATCAGATTGTAGTCTGTAAGTAGTAAAAATAAAATGCCAGCATTACTGTCAGTGAAAAACTGGCCACACAGGTGGCTGCCGGCCCGCTGGATGTGCCGAACTTGCTGCACGCCGGATCGTGCTGAGCGGCGCCTAGGTATCATGAACCTAGATCCTTTGTCCTACTTGACTAACTGCTGAGCGAGCATCTAGGCGCTCACAGTGCGGTGCATGGCGGCACGCAGAATCAAGACACATCGTGATTCATTGCTCCACCAAAAAGTGCCAAATAACAGCGTGCATTCTAAGTATTAACTCCAGAGAGAGTGCGCTGTTGCCACTGCGAGCATTCGCTTGGTGTTGTGCAACGTGCCCGAATAGCCTCGAGCTTTCACCATCGTTACTTCCAACACGTCAAACGGTGCTGAGCACTATTTATACTTTATTTACAGTTCTGAACGAACAGCAGTTAAATTGGAACTGTATTATGAGAAAAATTTTTTTTAGAAAGTATGTTGAAAACGTGGGGTGTGGGTCTTACATGAGGGTGGGAGGTACATGGGTAAATACAGTTCTATCCTCATATTTTATGAACTAACAACAACATTAAATTACTATGCATACAATTTTTAACTAACCGAGTTAAAACAATAGAGGTTCTGCTACATTAATTATGTATGAGTGCCAAAGACAAAATTACAACTTAAAGGACACCTGCAGGAGAAGGCTGGATATAACAGTCTGGAGGGACATGACAATACATACCTGCAGGATGATGAGGTAGGAGGCTGCTGTATCGAGCAGTTTGGCAGACAGACACTGCTGGAACAAGTCCTTGGGCTTGCCAGCAGCGGAGAACAAGTACGGCCACAGTGCTATCTCCGTCTTGCGAGCACACTGCACCACCGTCTGCAAGTACACTGGGAACTCGTGGATGAATTCCACTACACTAGGAAGGAGTGCATCCGGGATTGGTTCCTTGCTTGTTGCTTCTTCCTCCAGCACCTGCGACCAACCACATGTTTCAACATCAACAGTCTGACCACTGAATGGAGTCATGTCATGTTGTTACATGCTAGCACTGTTCTTCTTCATACATAAAATATTTCTATTTCATAAACAATAATCTGCTAGACATTCAACTGTGGATCATGTCAAAATTGTACAAAAATTACTAAAAAATAATTCAACACATTGACTGGAGTACATTTACGAAAGCTATTAACATGTATATTATCATATATCACAAAGAAACGTTAACAATAAAATGGCTAACACAGTATTCTTTGAAGGGAAAATGTTTACAAAATCCAGAAACCCAAAATATTTAGAGGTTATGGTTGATAGAACACTGATTTACAAAGACTATCTACTTGATAAGCTACAAAAAATAAAACTAGAAATAAGTGAATATTTTATAAAAACTCTAGCTCATCTTGTGGTTTCTTAGCATCGACACTTTGAACTTTGCCCGTTTTTTCCGTAGCTGAATATTGCACCTGTTTTGTTGGATAGTGCCTACACAAGAATGGTTGACAACAACTAAATCACACTATGAGTCATACAACTGGAACAATTAGGTCTACACCAACTTCCTGCCCACCGATACTTCCACCTCTAGCTCTGCGATAGAAAAGCACCTTTAAGAGATTACAATAATTATCAGAATAAGGCTTCGTTTGCACCATCCTCCCTTGGTAACCATAATTAGTTTAAAGTTTACTCAAAAATAGTTTTAATGAAACTGAATGCTGAAAACAAACATGGAAATTGAACCCTAGACGTTGGGAACACAAGATTCCAAGCATTTCTACAAAACTACCTAGGTTTTACCTACCATGCACATAAGCTCCAACAGTGACAGGTGAGCTGACTCGCATCACAAGTGGAAGACAATACACTACCTTCCCCAAAATGTGATTGTGGTGTAGAGAAGCAAATTGTTTCCCATGTTATTCAAGAATGTTCTCTGAGAGCTTTTCCTGGCAACCCGAGTTCCTAATAATGATGGAGGGATAACTAAATATCAGTTTGTAAAGCAAGTAAATATTGTATACTTTAAATATGTTAAGTGATATGCTAAATGATAAATAATAAATTAGTAGACAGGTAGTAACATGTTGCGACTCACTTTCAGGAGGACTCTGTGGTTCAATCCCCAACTCTAGCAATCCTGATCTTCGTTTCCCGAAATAACCCCAAATGAATGCGGAGATAGTAGTTACTTAACAAAAGGCCATGGTCGGATTCCTTTCCTAATCCCTGTCATTGCAGAAATATTTGCACTAAGGCGGTCATTACCGTGGTTGCACACTGCAGTATGCATGAAGGTGGTTTTTATTATGGTAAACCTAGCAGCAGAGAGTGAACTACTGTAGTGAAGGGCAGGAAAAATATGAGTATGTACTGATAACCTAAAAGAGCATGGTAATGTACACAATTCAGCTCTAAAAGCATCAGCTAAAACTATAGGTTCATTGAGCCAATTTGCAATAGTAAAAAAATGACAATCTTAGACAATATAGGTTTTATCAACTTTCTGAGTAAAAATTCTTCTCGAGTAATGCATTTCTGAAGAACAATTGCGGACACGGAAATCTCTTGCACTTGAATGTAGTAGAACAGATTAAGCTTAACAAATGCAACATTCTGGGTAGATGCTTGCTCATAACGTAGGCTAATACAATTATCCAGGGTTGTTTTTCTGCAGTTTTGCCATATGACTTTACAAAAAAAAAATTCATTAAAAATTATGTATGTTTTTAGCATTTATTTATTTACCATACACTCATAAGGGTTCTAAATATGCTATATTACGTATGACTTAAATTATCTGATACTGAAATCTCGATACAGCCAGTAAACTCACAAAATGACTGAAGGAACTATAAAACATAAGGCTACTATCCAGGAAAACTTCTTAACTGGTAAAATTACACATGACTGGAAATAGACATAGAATATATTTGAGCTCATTAAAACAGAAATCAGCTTCACAGGTTTTCACTGTACAAAACTTAATTTCTGATCTTGTTTGTTTTATTCAAGAAGTGATAAAAAAACACATTGAATATATGTATATACAATTTTTTTTATTTATTTATTTATTTATTTTTTGTTTTATTTATTGAGGTTGGAATCATTCCATTGAACTTTAAAAGGCACTGGCTGCAAAATAATCTTTAATACAACTAAAACTAAACATAAAGTTTCCTTTAATCTCAACCAATAGCACTCAAGAATACTTTCCTGAACAATTTTTCTTAAACGGTTACATCTGTGAAGATAAACGTTGCATTTCAAAAGCTGTGTTGATTTATTGAAGAATTACTGTATTTGCCAACAACTATAAGAACAGTATTTTTACAAATATTTCGCCCTTAACAATTGCTACTAATCTCATATGAAGGTGTGAAAACTTCTGGTAATCTAAAAATTGTTTGAATGTTAAGCTGTAAGTTGCGGAGTTGTACGATTCTATAAGGACTACAACTCCCATCACAAATCAAAACATTGTTACATGTTTATATCACAACTTGTGAGACGCCCTCTTACCACCACCACCCCAGACGAGCTCATAACAACTACACCTCGCGACTCGTGACCATGATCAGATGACAATTGGTAACCGACTGTTTGATCATGGGACGAACATGATAGCTAAGTGCACGTTTCTGCAGATTGATACGACACAATCCAAGATTGTAACACAAACAAGTAATTTTAACCAGATGTAAAAAAAATGGGTTATAAAAGTTAAGTTTGTAGTGGTCCAGTAGGACACAACATATGAGTTTGTTTGCACAACTCCCACAACCCTGGCATCCAAGTGGATTTATGTTCACGTGCCGGCATGACCATATTAAAAAACACGTGTATGGTGGTGGACTAAAACATAGGAGGATGTCGGGGTGAAGGCAGGCGACCCAGGCGGGTGTACGTGCGTCAAAGTAGCAGTCTTTCCACTCCTCCGCTCTAGGGCCGGTGTGCTCTGAGGGACGAGTAGGGAGAGATATGTTAGCTCCATGCGCATCAGCACACAAGGTCAGTTGCTCACACTTTCATTCCTTATCTCACTCAATTCAGCAGGCATATAAGCGGCTGCACGGCCCCTCGGCTGCGACTCTATCTCTACCACCATGTTGAGGTAACACCTCTTGGCAGCTAGGATTCGCTTGGAAGCATGACTAGTCGGCGGTGTTACACAATAGCAGGAATCGGGAGATGCGGGAGCACTGTTGCACAGTTGGGAGCTTCAGGCGCCTGTGGAAGGGGATAGTTCCTGGAGGACTGGAGATTATTATGTTGTGCAATAATAAGGAGGGGGACTCTTGGGAGTTTACAGAATAGGGATGCATCTAGTGTCAGTGTTAGCGTTCAGTTTCGGAGCTCGAACAAGGGGGCACTCGAGTCTGCTGGAATAAACGAGATAATCGAGACTGGTGTCGCTCATTTTAGTAAATCATCGTATCATCAACTGTTCTGAACACCTTTCCTGGTCTCTCATCACTTTTCCATTGCTATTTCATGGGGGACAAGTAAGAGCACAGTGGAGAGGGTATGCAGGGAAGGGATGTGTGTCGGGTCCCTAGCGGACAAAGTCTGAGAGCACAACATTTGGTCACCGTTGGACTTCAATGGGACATAGGAGCACGCCTAGCAGTGTGCACAGTAGTCAGTCTAGGTCCCACACTTTCCATGTGCGACATTTGCGCCTTGCAAGGGTGGCTGGACACCCCTGTCACATCAAAGTCCCTGAAAGGGAATGTTATCCCTCTCCCGAGGACTGAGTTAGATCTTGCCAAGTCGTTCATCAGCATGTGTCTCAACACCATCAGTCCTGAGATCCACCAACTTATATATTACAATACCGAGGCTCGGGCCGTGCGGGTAGGTAGTGTGGCAGCCGGTGGCACGAAAGAAGATCTAGAGCAGAGCATGACAGCAAACGATGGGGAAGGGGAGGCGCAAAGCAGCGGAGGGATGGAATGATGCAGACCAGTAACGGTAAACAAGAGGATGGGAAGCGAGTCTAGAGAAGGAGGGGACGGTTGGAATGCAGACACTGTGACGTCGGTGTTGTTGCCACCAACACCGTTGCCAGACCTACGCTACGCTAGTAGCCCACGTCTGCTTAGCTGGCGTCAGGACTGGCTTTGCATGTATTGCACCTACATTATGTCAACGTGGTTATAATAGAAGCACCACTGGAATGATTTTAACAAAATTTTAAATACTTTTATGCTATTGCTTCCTCTGAGGGGAAAAAAAAAAAAAAAAGTCAAAATAAAATTGTTTTTTGAAAAACCAAAAGTTTCAATTTTTTTCTTTTCAAAAACAAAAATTTTTTGCGGTACTATATTCTCAGCAACGTAATGTCAATGTCTTATAAACACATTAAAAAAATTTCACATTTATACCTTAACGTATACGGTAAAATTCGTGGACGAATGACGATGCCGTGATGATTATTCATCTGCTTACGTGAAACTAATACACGCATTAGAACAATGGTACAGTATACGCACTTCGAAACATCACCTCTCGTGACGTAATTTCATACAAGGAAAAAATTTTTTGTGTACGAACAAAAGAAAATAATTCTCATCTGAAATCTTAGTTATATAAATAACGCTATCTTGCAAACATAACAGGGCTGCATTGGGCGTTGGCCTCTAGCGTGGACTGCTACCGCCAGGAGACATAGGTGGCACAATTTTCCTTGTGTGTACATGCATCAATATAGAGTCGACTCAGCGCAAGTATCGATCTCCGCGTATCGCTGTGATGCCTGCTCCGTCAGGATTATCGTTTCCGAGTTTCGCTGCAAGAGCACACCTCCAGATGTACTGGACACCGCGTACAATTGATTCTTTCTCGCAACTCTTGATGTTCACTTCCGAGTGCGCCACGAATTGTTTACGTGACGCGTGATGCATTCCGCATACGTACTGCCGTTTTTCTGTCGTAACGTACGCAACTGTGAAAATGCTCTCGTATTAAACAAATTAATTAACGTTGTATTTAATACAGAAATTGAGGGTGCACAAAAATACTGTCGTTATGGCCGTATTTTCATCTTAATGAGGTTCTGCTGTACCCCCCTCCCAGCCTATACTCTATCCATTCCAAGATTGCAGCTTTTGTCACTCCGCCTGTTCCCGCGCCTGAACGACATTGGCTGTGCAACAAACCGCCACACTACCTCCGCGTGTCTCACGAGCTGTCGACTGGCAACAAGTGGAGAAACGGAATTGTGCCTCGCTGTAGAGGAAATGGAATCACGATGGACATGGTGTCGTCGCGTAAGTTGTAGTTAATCTATTCCATGCACATATAGTATTTCATGCGCACAGAGTGATATTATATTACAGAGGATTGAAAAACGCAACTAAACGATAAAATTACCTATCCCGAACTAAAACACAGAAATTTAGAGTAGGACCTATTTCCTGCCGCAACGACACTGTTAACTAACCAGCCAACTAATGGTCGAGAGCTCACTTGTGACAATGTTTATTTCTGCTGCAACCTTGGAATGGATACAGTATAGACAATGGTCAATGTGTCATGCAAAAAACGGCATATAGGCAGACCCCCCGGGGTAATTTATCCTTTTGTGCATCAATGGCAAAAAATTATTGCATTATATGCGAAAAAATACAGTTTTAACATGTGTCCAAAGTCATCCCCACTTACAGAAAGCACATGTTAATTTTTTTGTGCGACTGAATATTATGTCAGGGTCTGGTTGTAAAAATTGTTATGAATATCCCTTCACATTTTGTAGATAACGTGTGTCAATACGTACAAGTGTGGCACTATTTTTTAATTATTTCTTTTCAAAATTTGGCATAATTTAATTATTTAATTATTTATTTACTGTATTTATTTATTTTTATCTTAAGAATTATTGTTTAGCCACACAGTAAAAGCCTTTTTAACTCTGAACTATTGAGTCACTGATTCAAATTACAATGTTATGTAATTTTTGTCCTAGTGACTTGCCTGACAGATACCCTACAATAACTTTGCTGTGTGGCAGTCACACTGCATTTTCTGCTTGGCAATATTATTGTTAATGTTTGGCAGAAGGATACATAGTTGGTGTGCAAACATATCCAAGCTAGAAACAAGGCTTTCAGAAAGTATGAAGTTACTGTATGGCGGGTGTACATTTACGTAGCAGGCTAGGCATTTTCCCTCCTCCCCCTTCTATATTCTACATATTTTCATCCTCTCTTCCACACTACGCTTATCTGGCCACAAAAGTTGCTTGGGATAGTACATAGTGATGTACGTGTGTGTTGCACATATGGAGATTCACTGTGTTGTTGCCAGCTGTGGTGTGGCAATACACTGATGTCAGTTCTACGTTCTTGCCAGGGTCTAACTTGAGCCACATCTGCATGGCCACATGCTGGTCGCAGGAGTCACAATATCAAAAATGTCTGAACAAAATATTGTACCATACTACTTCTATGAATAAGAAACACATTTATAAACACATACGTTTCATTTACGTATTTATCCACACCACAAATAACATTGAATTATTTTTTTATACAAGACTGTCATTAGAGCACCCAATAATTTTGGGGTAAAATTTTGGTTGAATATACGTAAGTACTACGGGAATAAGGACAGTGATTGAAACCGAACACCAATGTCACATCACTCATGTCGGTCAATGTTGGCTGAGCACATGGCTAGACTCACCTCGTGTAGTAGCAGCTCCAGGGAGTGGGGGAAGTACGGTAGACCTGCACAACTGCGGGCTATCTCCCACGCATGGTAGCCCAGGTTCCTGCGGATCAGCTGTCGCAGTACCTGATGTAGGTACACCTGGCTCTGCGGACAACACACAACACACCATGACATCTGAGCATTCGTACCTGATCTGCAGCACCTGCTGTCATGCCAAGTGCTCCGACACTAACACACACACACACACACATGCGCACATAGGTTCATGAAGTACTAGTAGTAGAACCCTGTTATAACATTTCTCAAGGAACCGAAAAAATATTTACATTATCTGTAGATGGGAAAACATTATAACAGGGTAATTTCCTACTACAAATCAGTTCTAGGGACCAAATGACGTTAGCATTATAACCAGGAAAACGTTATAAGTGGGAACACTATAAGAAGGTTCTACTGTAAAAATTTTCTTTCATACCTGGTGAGGTAGAAAAGAAGTAACACTCAGGACTAACATTCTGGAGGTTCCTGGTTCAATCCACATCCTGATTTCCTTTTGTCATGGTTTTCCCAAATCACTTCAGGTGACACTGAGATATTTCTAAATGAGCATGAATACCTGCCATTTTACATTTATTCATTCTCAACTGTTAGTTATTTCACTAATATGACATATTGCCATCTCAAGCTTTTTCAATGAGTTATACATCTACTTCATTTGTTAATTTTTAAATAGTAACCATGAACATGAAAGCAGTTATTTTATCGTGTGGGCGAATACAGAAATAGAACTAGAAGCAGTAGTTGCGTAGTGCCGTCAAAAAAGTAATAACGAACACTATGCTCTTTTACTTGCAATTGCCTACAACATCGTAGAAAATTTGTAGGGATGATACAAAACAAATAATTTATGAGTAAAAGATGGTAATCTTTAATGTGGGCCATGGTTGATGTTATCTGTTCCTGATTCTCTGAGTAACTGGTTACATCTTCCAACTGTAATTTCTTGTCGGCTGGACCTTACATGTTTCTTCCTTCGATAGCCTTACTATCAATAGTGACCTGTTCTGGTCTAGCACTTTCTCCGCTCTTCTTTTAGTGTTAGTCTAACTAACCAAGGAGCTGCAACCCCTCTCTCTCTCTCTTTCCTCTGGGTCGTGGCCTTTGGGACGTTGTACCTACTGATGTGGCTGCCTCGCCTGCCACGCCTCTCTCATTAACCGCCACTCAGATCAGTCTGATGTATTGTGGACTACGTAGTCCACCCAGAGCAGAGGCAACAGCCACCCAAGTTTTACTTCCCATTTTTCCTAATGTTTTTCTTTCAGGAGATAGCCTGAGGATTGAGTGTTCGCTGGAACCTCTCGACTTCATTTGGGGCAGTGTATTGCTTCCCTATTCTTGCCCGCTCCTGTCAACACTGCGCAGAATATCCTTTGACTGAAGCATGGGGGTTGAGAGACTACTACATCTAGTGTATATGAGTTGGGACCTTATAGACACTGAGCGTAGTGATCTGTCTCGCCTCAGATGATGTTGCTGACATTGCTAGATCCAAGCCCCTGGACCAACTGGTGAGTGTGCACAATGACGTCGGCTGCATTCCATGCTCACTTCTCTACCACCTCAGCTTCCACTGGACAGGTCGACCCATGTAACCCTGTTGACTCAAGCATGTTGTAGCCACCACACTTACAACTTCCATGACTCTGTTGCAGCAACTTTCACCCCATGTAGAAGTGAGGCTGTGGAGCCTTACTGGCAGCACCTAATCCTGTCCTACATACACTGCGCGTGTGAATGTATAGAGGCAATCCTCGTTAACCTCTCCTGCTTCTTCACCTATAATACTGAGGATGGGATAAGGCATACCAGTGTTCTCCTCAGGCCCATTTCGCTGGGCACCCCACCCGGCTAGTTTTCTCTACCACCTGGCTAAGAAACAGATATTCCCATCAACACTATCAAGCTTATTCCACGATGCACCCAGCTGGTCTCGTGAACCACCCAGCTCTAAACTTGTGCTGGGGAGAACACTGCATACTATGTAGAATAGAAACTCTTTCTCTCTCTGTTGTTGGAGACCTTACACCCTACTTGGCGAAGAGCGTGCGGCTGTACCACAATAGTCTAAACCAAGTTAACAGGTATGTTAATCAATTGGTCGACCACGTTGCAACACTCCTACAATGCCCCAGAGGCAACCAGAGTTAAACACCTATGGGCACTGACAGTGGTTCTGGGGTTGTCCTTCCTCCTTCAGCATGCCAGGGAAGAGCCAGCCAGAACTTAACACCGTAAAGCCTGTTAGAAACTGGTGTCAAACCCCAAACAGCAGTTCCTTTTATAGTCTCGATCCAGACCTACTAGTAAACCTTGTTGCGCTCGTGACAGTTCCATCCACTTTCATGGTTTACCTCCCACCAAGGCTATCCGGTTTTATTGTTGGCAGATCCGGTCGGTTTTCTTGCGGATCTTCAGTTTCCCCAGCCCCCTCACTCTGGTCCTGCTCCATACTCACATCATGTCACCCCTCATCAGTGCTAAAATATGCCACTTCATTGCTGTTGGGACATCTGTTTTTTTTTAAACAATATCTCAGTTGGACAATTGTTTCGAGAGATTGGGCATTCCCTTCCTGTTCATCTGGACAGTTCCACAAGCAATAGTTTTGTTAGCATACAAGCAACAAAATAAAGTAATACAAAAGACAAAGGTAAGTACTTACAGATGGTACTTGTAAACATGTGCATACATTTTTTTGTGAAAAAGCGGTCACAGTTTTTCGCCAGTATCAAACTGGCATGTGTGCTGTTATTTGTAAGCCTAGTGGCCAGAAGGCAAACTAAGCATGTCGGAAATTACAAACAGAAACATAGGGGCAGTAATGTATGTCTAGTTATGATAGCTTCTATTTGACAGGGGGTGTTTGAAATATCCACCATGCTTAGTTTGCCTTCTGACTGCTAGGCTTACAGGTAACAGCACAAGCAGCTAACTGGACTTAAGTTTTGCCACTCGAGGAAGCGAGTTCGGTACTGGCAAAACGTTACGACCGTGTCTCCTCGAAAAAATGTTGTGTGTCGTCCCTTCATTTGAGTGTCCGTACCTATTCACACATATCATCTGTAGGTACTTATACCTATGTCAGTTATATTACTTTGTTAGCCTAGCGGCCAATTTCCCACCATTCTTATATTTAAGAAAAAAAATAACTGTGGTGTGGAGATGCAGCATTTGATGCGCGCTTCAAGGCTGATTGTATAGCTTCGTCACTTCTGAGCCTCTAACACGCAGGTAATCAGCACCCTTACAGCTTAAACTCACAAAACTCTGACTACAAACCATCAAGGCAGAATATACTTGCATCTTTAGCACTCAAGATGACTCAATGGGACAAAAAAGAGATACAAATGAGAAGGAAAAAAGGGGGAAAAATAAGTCCGAGAAAGAGGAAGTCATCCTTCTAAAGAGGAAGAGGCTAGTATGCCTGTACAACTGAGTAATTTTGATTGTCACAGGACACAGGGAAGTATTGCAGAGACAATTTACAATATCATGATTTTACTTTACTCACATTCTTTGTGAACAAACTGTACTCTTGAAATCACAATGCATAGCAGGCCTTTGACTCAGTCTTGAATATAATGTACAGCAGTATCATCACCTTGATGTAACATGCATTTGCTTGACAAACTATAAAACAAACATTGAGTGAGCTACGACACTTACCGTCCTTTCTAACACGCAGAATGGGAGTGAGAATGGTGAGCTGGCATCAGATGTGTACAGCATTGTGTCGTTCTCCGCGCCGAGTAGAATGGCATCCTCAAACAATATTGCTATGCAAAACCATTACACCATTATCACTCAAGTATAACATGTCGTACATACTTTGTATCAAAGCATAACATTATTTCTAAACTTTAAAAAACTTCTTTCCTTTAATTGTTATAAACAGAGTTCATACTTTCTAGATTGACTAGCCCACTTTAGTACAATAGACAGGAACTTCAACATTAATAGACACCATGAAAAACAGCTAAAATTAATAATGCTGACGAAGAAAGAAAACCACAGAGCCACCTGCCCCCGCGAAAAGACCAGCACCTTGACTCGACGCAGCCCTTCTGCGTTTGTGGTAGGTTGTCTCTGAGGGAGAGTGTAAAAGGAAGCCTGTGCCGACTAAGACGTACTGTGTCCCTCGGAGATCGCGGGGTTCGGCCCGAGGCGTGCCTCAGTGAGTGAGCTGAGGGGAGCCACGCTCGGATCGTACAGAAGGGGGCGGAGTCTTGATGGGACTGAAGAGCGTCGGTGGCTTGCGGGTCATGAGGCGGAAGATTCGGCTAAGACAATGTTTGTTGCGCTTGCGTGTGCGACGCTTCTTAGGAGGCAAATTCTGTTCGTTTGTGCTGGGGCGCGTGAGTGCGCGATGTTGCTCGCGGCAGAAATCCTCGAATGATAATTGCGGCCCGGGTACCTTCTGAGGGGAAGGTATCAAACGTGGATTTGAAATGGGTGTCTGGACTTGTTGTCGCCTTTCTCGGGCGGCCCTCTCTCTAGGCTCGTATAGAGCGTCAATATCGCTGGTACTGATATGAATCTCTAATACCTCCTGGGTGCTACTCACTTAGAGAAAAGATAAAAGAACAATAACAGAGAATAGACTGATAGAATTATGTATTGTATCCCAATTCACATGAATTACACGCACTGTTCACAAGTCTTATGCACAATTATACATACTGAAATACGTTACGACCCTTAATCTAAAATACACTGGTCCATATACTCGGATGCTGCGCGATAGATACACGGATACTTTATAACTGCGTGCCCCGATACACGTGGTACTTCCACAAATTCATAGATAACACAATACTTCCAGTGGTAGCGCACCGCGTGGTGGCTAGAGCGTACTGTAGGGTATGTTTCCTTTTTAGGCCGCGGCGCGGCAGATATGCGTGACAGCGTCCCTGTTGTCCTTTCCCTCGGCACTGCCCTAGTAGTGTAAAGGTAAGAGAGGTGAGGGACTCCCTTAGGCAAGAAGTTACCTCGGTAGGGGTTGGAGGGTTTCCCTTTGCAAGAAATCGCCTCTAGGATAGGTGAGGGACTCCCTTAGGCAAGAAGTCACCTCGGTACGGGGTGAGGGTTTCCCTTTGCAAGAAATCGCCTCGAGGTGCTGCCGGGTTGCCATCCTAACACCCACGCATTTAATACAAACAAAACACGTGATCCGGAAAAAAAGCGCTTAACTTCCCTGCAGGTCTCAAAATTACAACAACGATGCCGTAAAAATAAAAGTAACATTACATTAATACTTTTTATAACAAGAACATACTTCAATTGTTTACAGAAGTCCTTTTATGCACTTAAAAACGTGTCTATTATTATTTTATGTCTCTTTGCCATATTTCAGTCCTGGCATTGGCAACTGTGGTTATTATTTACAAAACACGTGGCACATATTTACAACCTTAATCTTTCCCGTCTCGGGACGTTATTATGACATCAGGTAAGTACAATATATCACAACCCTTCTTATATCTACAAGATTTGGCATCGGAAAATTACGTTAGCACAAGTGAGACCTGAGGTGCACTAGTGAGGCCTAACCTCCAAAAGGGACAAGCTCGGAAGGCGAGCGTCATATCAAATAACAATAGTGGTGGGACGTCAACCTTACATTTCAAACATACTTTTAAGAAAAAAATTTACTTTTTCACTATAAGAGTTTTAATTTAATAATTCTTTGTTCAAAGTAATAATTAAATAATATTAAATATTACATGAATCAAACATATGGATGATGACTTAAATTACGCTCAAAAAGTATAAATAGTGCCGAGCACCATTTGACATGTTTGAAGTAGCGATGGTGAAAGCTTAAAGATGGCAGGTCCTTGCGCTGTACAACACATCAATGTTGTGCAGTGGCAGCAATGTATCCTGCAGTCTATCAGCAGACATCAGTACTTTTGGTACTCCGTGCCGCCACATGTCGTGCTGCGAGTGCATGCTAGATGCTCAATCATCAGACTGAGCTAGTGAGACAAAGGATCTACATGCATGCTGTCTTTGTGCCGCTCAGCATGTGCGAAGGGACCTATCACTAGATTAGGCAAATTGCTTCTTTTATGGAGGACTAACGTTTCAGTTTTCACCAACACCAAAATGTGATTCAAAAAGTTGAAATTATTGTTTTGTAATTTAAGCATTTTAACACCATGAATGCTGTTTTATGTTACAAATCCAATAAAAGTTACTTTTTAAACATAGTTTTTCAAAATTTTCCACAAATAGAAAATTTTCCAAGAATTACTTATGCCGATGAGTTGAACTTCCTGGCCAAACATTAATACTGGTATCACTGATTAGCTTATTTTAATGAGAGCCGTTACAATTTAACTTTTAAATTTGATGACAATAAACTTAATTTTAATATTGAAATGGAGGGAAAAAATTAAAAGTGTGACATTTAAATGAGCAAAATTAATTATTAAATCCACTTTATAAAATGATAACCATTAATTACTGTACGTAATGTTACTAAGGTTTGTCATATCTTTGCAATGATTAACATACATACAACACAAAACATATAATGCAAGAAAATGTATAACGTTAGCATATACATATTAAATTTCTTAAGAATTCTGACGACTTATCTTGGCATAGTTGCTTAAGAGGGCGTGATACATAATTCAACGCTAAAAGCATCCATCTGTAACTGTAGGTTTCTTGAAGCTAATTTGTGAAAATTAAACAAAAGCAATCCCAGACAATAGATTTAGCCAACGTTTTAAACAAAATTGTTTCCAGTGTCACGAACTTCTGAGGCACAATCTCCGATGCCGGAACCTCGTACATTTAACTGCGGCGCAATAGATCACGTGTAACGAATTAGTAATTATGGATAAATATTTACTCATAAAGTTGGCAAATACCATTATCTAGGATTGTCATTGAATATTTTATCCATATTGGCTTTGAAATAAAGTTAGAAATCAACTGACGTTTTCAGCGTTTAATTACCTACCATGCACTCTTAACAGACTATGCTAATGAAGTGAAAGATAAATTTCTAAAATTAAAATAAAAAATACTTTATATATGAACAATATTTCGACCCAACAGACACGTCTTTACTGACAGCCGACTAGTAATAGGAGCATGTCTGCTAATACCAGGATTAATGGTTTGAATCCTCATACACGCAAGAAAATTTTTTGTGGACACACAAAATTAGGAAAAATATTGTAAGGACGACTTCCACATAGTACTCTTGTCAAACAGTATCACCTTTACCAACACTCCCATCAGCAACATGACACTAACACTCACTAGCAACCAACAATATAAACAAACATGTCTAATGACTGTAACACCACATTACTTCTGATGGATTTCATGCTGCACTGTTGGTACCTGTTGTATACTTAGTAAGACAAAAACACAACAGAAGTAAACAAACAGGTTTAACTTGGAAATGAACTCTCTTTCTCCCTTTCACACTCTTTGGCTTGGAGCACCGTGAGATCGGCACATCCGAGCAGGCCGGCAAAGTACCAATGGCTGTTGCCTTGGCTGGTGCTAATGCAGGTGTCGTGTATTTACTGCTTAAAGGCCTCAATATCTATATTTTTACTGTGATTAATCCTTCCATCAGCCTATAATATATGATAAACCCACTTTTTCCCAGCCTTATTTATCTAAGAGCTTGGTTTCTATGTTTAGCCCCAACTCCAAAGTTTCAATTTCTTTTTAGAGAAAAAAAGTTGTAACATTGTTAGTTTTTCATGTTCCGTGTGAATACGAGATAAAATGATTTATTATTATATTTTTTTGTATTTCTATTTCAGATTACATTTCTAATTTCATATATATACGCAGGTGTTAATTCCTTTGGGAACTCAAGGAAAATGCAGACTTTTTTTTATAGATAGGTGTGCGCTAGGGTTTAGATTTATCTAGTTATGGACGGTTGGCGGGTAGCAACAAGCAGCGGTCCTTGTTTGCGAGTACTGCGCAATTAGGTCCGATGGATGCCCAACCACGAAGAGGCGTGGGTTTCATTTAGTTTCTAGAGGGTGGTGTGTGTATTGGGTAGCCAATAGGAGCGCAGCACTTGAAGGTCAGGCTAGAGGTACTCTAGCAGCAACGTGCTTGAATTTGTAAGAGTTGTTAGCCGGTACTCGGGATATCCGGACATAGCTAGGGTGTAACCCCGGTGCACGTAGTCTTCTAAAAGGAAAATATGAAGAAGTAGGGCAGTAGCCAATGACTGTAATGATGGGTTAACGGGAGTGACAAATTTAACATGCACAGGTAGCGCCCGTGGTCGTTATTTCGTTACAACCTACATCGGGCATTTGAGAACTCTACAAATTTTTTCTTACTCCTGTGCGTGTGGCCATTAGGGCGCCTGGGTCTGGTTTTCACCACCCAGAAGTCTTCTATTGTTTGCTGAGATGTGGTAGCTTTATAATCTTTGTGTGGACATCGTCAGTGCTAAATTAATTTTATTCAGTTTTCTTCAAGATGTTTTTCGGTCTGTTCTTTAATTTGCCAATTCCTGAGTGCCCAAAGCATGTGATTTCATGTACTGCAATGTCGTGAAGGATCTGTAAAACTTTGTTTGAAATTACTTTCAATAATACTGTAAATCAAAAATACGAGTCAATTTTGTTTTCGTATTTCTGCCTAGTTTTGGAATAAAACAGTAGCTAAATGTTTTAAAACCTCTAAATTAACAGTATCTAAACAAAATATTTTTAATTTACAACCTAATTTGTTGCAAGAAATATGTCAAAAAAAGGTGAGTAAGGCTGTGATGTAACGAGACGAGGACTTTGTCTGCTGTTGTGGGGCCAAGTGAGGAGTCGCCCCATTTTCCAAGGGATTCATCTTGTTATGTTTCTCGTATGCTTGGCGAGTATGACATTTGGCGTATGACAGCCCGGCTTGAGACAATAAGCGTGTGTTACATGGGTAAATATGGTACTCTCTATATGTGTAACAATACTTCACAAAAAACTGCACAACAGTTATTCTAAAACACTGGCAAAAATTTTGCCTCTGATTAAAAAACCTCTAAAAATATGTTCCACAATGTATTTAGCGAAACACACAGCAATAAACTGACAATAATTTGAACTTGCAAAGAATCTACAGGTTACCATTTGAAAATTAACAGCGTGAAACTACGAGAATTACTGTCTTTCTAAAGCCTCGAAATGAAAATCCAGACTCCTTAGAAAGTTACAGGAGTATGGGACCCTATTCTGATAATTTAGCAACAAATAAACTTTAATATTTCATACCTACAAGACAAATACAAAGAAACCCTTTAAAAAAAATTCTGATCAACCATGACATAGCGCGAGAGGATTTTACAGCCCTTTAACGAGGTCGTAAAAGACGATGAGGGTGAAGTGTGGTGAAGGTACAACAGAACATCCATGCCAGAGCCAGGATTCGAAAGCAGGACCTATCACGTCATAGACCGGCGTCTAACCAACTACGCTACGGAGGTCGGCTCCTGATTAACTGAAAAGACCTAATAGTACTAAAAAAAATTTTTTGTGCATAATATGACAGGTTATAAACAATATAATATTATAATACAGTATTATTTTATAATATTCTATAGTTATACCATGGAACCCCTTTTTGACACTTCAGAAGAGACCTGGAAGATTTGTTGTAAAATGAGGGAATGTGGAAAATAAAGAGAAAAAATGTAAAGTAATAGCAGCAAATGGGACAGCGAAAAATATATCTGAAAGGTACAAAAGCATAAAACTATTAAGTGTAAAAAATGTTCTACAGTATGTTATCATGTTCAAGTAGGCCACAAGTGGCGTAGTGTTTGACCATACCCCCCACCCCACCATATAAGTTGTCGCGAGTTATATAGGTTCACAAGCACTGCTGTTATTATAGTAATGTGCGAAAGTGCATCAAATAGCTGTGAGCCAACAGGGTAGGAAGGCAAAAGAAAAATACACCAATGGCCAGCTTCACACTTTCGCAGCAGTATTGGCAGGAGGTTTAGACCTACCTAGTATGTTAGGACCCATTCTAGGTTAGCAGGCGGCAGTTAGTGTCACGAATGGAAGTGACTGTGAGGGTCGAGAGTACTTGATGTGACTAAACAGCTGTATCCTGGCATTGAGATGAGTTCACTTCATAAACCATACAAATTACTTCCTCACCCATTCAGTACAGGGATGCAGGTTAGGTACCTTGGGGAAAGGTGAGGCTGGCTACATTACCAGGAGAAAGATACAAATGGTTATGTGGTACACTTGCCCAAGAAACTAGTTCTTTGTGGTGTTCTGGCCACTGAATGGAGGCATCTTAGGGTTGCTTGGGTCAACCCCTGTGGAGTTTGTCTTGGCTGGGGCACGACTCCTGCTCGAGGACCTAATGTACAGGCCTCACTACACCAAGCTATGCTCTCTCAGGAATGACAACAACGGGAGGGAGCTGCTCAGAAATACAGAGGACTATGCTATAGGATGGAACTGCAGGAGTTGGTTGGTGTGGCTTACCCAACAGGTTTATAAGACACATTAACCTGGCATTTTATCCCAACTACCCACCATGATACACCTATTAACTGAGACACGTATTCCTAACTAAGGAAATGGCAGAAAACCAGTAGTGGAAGGCACTGTACTGTTTGGACACCAGCCCTCAACGGCAACCACTATAAGACGACTCTACAAGCGATCCGCAATGAAGGTTAGGTTATCACTGGTCGATAACAAGGTAGCATACCTCCTTGTGGGATGTCAACGAAACCCCAACTAATAGGGTGGTAGTTATGGGCAAGTAATATGGGCAACAGCATCATTTCAACAGGCGTAGATTAATTTCTCGTTAAGTATCAACATAAATAATTTAACCCACAGTTATCTACGTTGTGTGTAGAATGTCGGAGCTTTTTTTTTTTAAATCAATAGTAAATCCTTAATTATATACATATTGCCAAATTTGTTTGTTTCTGAAATCGGACTATGCCACAGTTTGTTTGTGTTGACATAGACAAGTAACAAACATAGTGACATATTATTTTCAATGTCTTGTCTACTCAATGTGAATAACATGCACCCGTACATAACTGTAGTCTGCCTAGGCAAGTTCACCACTGACCTTCCTTACCACACGTAGTTAAGAGATAGGAAACACAGCACTGCAAATAAAACCAGCAATAAATAAATGTGTCTACTTGAAGAAATTCTGTGTCTGTATGACTATCACTTTATACCAAACTATCTATTTAAAAAAATTGTCAAAATAGTTCAGGACTTAGATTCCTATACAAGCATTTCAGGAACACCATAGTGGAGTAGAAAAGCACACATGAAGACAAGTATACGAAGGAACCAATAGTGTAATGGCCACAGGTTACCTGCAATTGGCAGGCAATGTGAAGGTGGTGGGTATGCAATATTGAGTATGATAGGTTTAATGTGGCTTGGCATGCTGTAGTTAGTGTACAGTTTCACTGAGTTAACAGATATGGTTGTAGTGTATGGAGAAGTGCACCAGTATGCCAAAGCAAAGATCAGGTTGTACTAGGCATGATACCCCATCGGCCATCAGACAACAGTCTGCTCTACACTAATTCAGGGTGTCCAGCCAGATTAGATTACAATTCCCCATATACAGTATTCCCTGTACATTTCCTACATTTTTCTCAGAATTCATTTACAAAGAAAGCAATCACAGAGATATTACAATAAATACTACGACTCGCCATATGCATAGGTATTTATTGTGTGCGCAGTAACCAAAAAAATATGGGTGCTGCAGAGGAAATACTCCAAGCATCTAATTACTTGGAAAAATATGTCAAACACGGTGGAAATACATTGGTTACCGCACGCAGTCAGCGAGAGAGGTCAGTGAACTGCGACAGCTGTCTAACAGCATGCGGCCACTGCTTGTGTGTTTCTTTAGTTGTATCTATGGCTTAGTATTCACTATTTCGGTTTTGAAAGAGAGCTAACATCTTTTAGTATCTATGTTATTCTTTATTTATTTTTCCTTTTGGTGCTTTTCAATGGTGGCGAGATAAGAATATGGTAAAACATCCTACATGGAAGAAAACTTGTCTGTACATATAACCACACAACAAATCGCTATGTGGAATTCTACAAAATGTGCTCCGTAACACTGAAATTAAAGAGATATAGTAAAGAAAAAAACACCATTGCGAAAAATTTGTTTGTACCCTAGTTCTCCACACAAACACACAAAATCAAATTTCAACCTTCGTAGTCCACTCTCGAAATACATAAATCAATGACAGTGGTCATGATAGAAACGTAAAACTTTTATCGCATATTTATTCCGATAATATACATTTTGGGCAAAATTATATCCTTACTACACGTGAACAACAATTACGTACATCAAAAATAAAATGAAAACATATAACGGCTGTAGGCCTAACCTACAACACACAATTCAATATGTCAATGTCCCGTATTTACATTTTCTAGCTGGAAAATTTGTTTCATATTAATGTAATATTCGCAATAATTTAACACGTAGTTATCTTCACTTAAAATGCAGTACTCATTTGTGTATAAATGCTTGTAATGAGAATGAAATAAGAATGGGGGGAAATAAAGGGCAATGTTGAGATAGGCTGTTCACTATAAATTAAGCACACACAAACACATATTAAAATTTTAAATATACTTTATTTTGTCAGTAGTTTTGAGCTTAGTTAAAGGTTTACACTGGTTTTAAGATATTTGGAAATTTTCATATGAAAACTAGTTAAGGTGGCTGCAAAACGACTGAAAGAAAAAATTATGCAGTGCCCACTTTACCATGAACGGACTACAGGCGTCGTCACAGTACTGAATTTTGTTAATTATCTTTTTGGATAAATAATCAAATATTTATAAGTACAGCAATTCACTTTTTGACAAACGCATTTTAATTTAATTGCAAAATTTAACTTGCATTGTACTTGTATTCTCACTGTGTCACAAAGTTACGAGGTTATGGTCATTTTAATAAGTTATCATAATGATGTTTTCTTGTGTATACAACATGTACCGACGGAGCCAATTGCATGAAGTATACAAAGGATCAATTAAATCAAACGTAGCTATCATTTGGTGTAAGAGCATCACATTGCATAATCAATAAAGCAGAAAATCCATATTTCTTCTGACTGTTTTCTAGTTTTCCCATAAGCGCCCGGAGTGCGACAGTACTCTTCTCTCTCGCTTGGGAACTTTTTTTCAGTGCCAAATGGAGATTTTCATCTGCTAACTGCTGCTTACCCTGCTCGAGAGGCTACCAGGTGGGACATTCAAAATGGGTTAATTTCACTCGGGTTACATTTTGAACAACTTAAATTGGAATTTTGGCTGAACTACCCTATCCTTGTAAACTTTTGAAAGAGTCGAATGTTTGGCGTTGCAACTACACTCATCTGCGGCGCGTTGGAAAGTGTTGACGCATGTGCAGACTATTGTTCGGTCCGGATATAGCCAACTGAAAAGGCGAAAGTAGCCGAAGCAGTTCCATCACCTCAAATCAGTTATGACCTTAAAAATACTGGACAATGTATTATGTAAATAGTAAACAAACTATAAGTGGATAATTCCCGGAATTTTAATGAAAAATGTACAATTCCTGTACATTTTGTACATTTTCCACATATTTTCCGCCATACGTAAAATCCAGTACATTTCCCGCATTTCCCACAATTCCCTGTTGCTGGACTCCTGTAATTACTGCGACTGCCTACCCACTCATGCACGTTATCACTGCCAGTGACAGATTATATATATTACTGGTTCCTTCATGTAATATACTCCATTTGTACTTTGTACTACACTACAGCATTTATCATTTGTTCATCAACACCCTGCATTTAAGTTAGGAGACAGTATGTACCTCACACAAATATACAAGTTTTTACTGCTAAATACAGGATGTGATTAACAATATTTATAGATAGTTCACGACAGAGAAAGCAATATTGAAGACAGCCATGCCTAGAACAATAATTAAAAAATAGTACAGTATTTATTGTGACCTCGGAAGTAAACTTCACAGATACTTCTACACACTTTGGCTGTTACTTAGGGTGATTTGCTTAGTTAAAAAGTGGTAAGAAACTATAAATTATCTAAAAAGAAAACAGTAACTAGGGTTTCAAAATGCTTGTTTTATCCTGAACGACCTATATCAAAATGGCTCTACACCAACGATAACTTCATTACCTACAGGAGGATTTATAAATATGTCATCCACATACTGTTTATACGAGAATATAGACCCCACAATTTGTGCCCAAATTTAGAACCAAAAACCTAGTGTGTCGGCTACACCAAAGAAAGAAATTAGTGTTCGAAATCAAAGTTAAAATTTGTGTAAGCAGAAAAATTTACACATCCGATTTACACTACTACAGTAAGCAACTGATTGATGACATATAAAACTATATCCACATTAATTAGATCCTATTCCACAGTACTTGTGAACACAACTTGACAGTGACCACAATGCGTACAAAATGAAAACAAAACAATTGAACAGTACACTATCAAAAATTAATAATAACCAGTGTAATAAATTAAATATACAAATCAAAATACCTTTTGATGCAAACACTTGTGGTTGATTTGAAATGCAAAGACTGTAATTTGCTGGGTAATTTTGCATAGAAAACTTAGCTCTGCAGCCTCCTATACTCAGACTGACATCACCAAATACGGTTATGGAAAAAAGACAACAGTGCAGAGTGACTGAAGGTGGCAACAGTGCATGCTGGCAGCAGAAGGCTTGGTGAATCAATACACATGTGCTGGCGAACGGCAGGCCACATCAGTCATCTTGCTATAGAATGCATGCCAATCACTTACAGTACTACAGCTAAAATCGGCCTAGTCTGAGCACAGAGTGAATATTACGTTGCTTGCAGAATCACTGTCAAATTGAATTTTTCAGCAAAATCATGTTTTGCTTTACTGAAAATTAAACTAAATGTAAGGTACTTTATAAAATTTTTACAGTTGACCCCAGATTTTATAAACTAGAAATTGTTAGGCTTACCTTAGTTTTTCCAAAGGGGTCATTGAAATTCCTTATTGTGAGCCGTGTTGCCATAATTCCATAAATTAAGAGTCTCGAAAAATTTATATACTATTACAGTTTGTGTACTGCATACTTGTGCCCACCAAAAACTGTTATGTAAACAAACCATGGATGAGGAATTAACCACGCCAGGCAAAAATTATGAAACCTGGAAAGATAAAATATGTTTACAGCTACTAACTGTAATATAATAATATTGAATTTATTATATTTATTTTGTTTATTGTTCTGTACTTGTTTCTTGGCCACACAGAAATGTTTACAGCCCCGCGAGAATTTCTTGGCCTCGTAACATATTTTTGGTTGAGTGGGTGTTGGGGTTGCCCGCCTGCAAGCAGCAGACAGCCTCTCCTCCGGCGGCCATTTAGCCACCCACTAACGGTACTTTTCAGCCACCCTCCTGGGTATATAAGGCGGGTGCTTGCCTAGACCTCCCCGAGCAAGCCTAGGCACCTCCCCCTCCTCGAAAGTATTGTTTCTTAAGAAGGAAGCCTAAACCCCCCTTCCTTCCTTCCTCACCCAGGGTTGCTTCTTGAGAATGGAGCCTAAAGCCTGCCCAACTTCCTTTACTCTGGTTGCTTCTTGAGAAAGGAGCCTAAGCCTGTCTTCCTACCTTATCCAGGGTTGCTTCTTAAGAATGAAATGAGAAATAAGCTTCTTGCAAGGTGCTACTAGTCACGTGACCGGTGCAAAACGCTGAGAAATCTGTGCAGAGCTAGACCCTTGTCGCAAACAATTTTGTACCGCTAACGCATGCACAAATGATACATTTTACATTCAATGGCTGCCCTGTTTGGCAGCCGTGCTTCGTTAGAATCTAGTGCCATTAAAACCATATGCCACAAGATTTTATTTATTTTCAGAGGAAGTGAACATTAAAATTGGTTTTACATGTGTTGAAGATAAATCGATGTGCAACACAAAAAACGTATGTTGCACTTAGGGCCTACTGTTGAAGCGGTGACGTGATGTCGGAGATGGAAACTTAAAATTTATAACAAAAAATGCTCTCTATAATACTGTTAACAGTAACAGATTGTAACATCAAGTATTTAAAAAACACAGCCAAGAATTAAATATTTCACTTAAACTTAATCCAGTAATTTTGAACACAGCCTCGACTGAATGACAATATGGAAAAACTTGTACTGTATATACATTTGCCATAAACATAGCTAATTCTTCCCAAGTACAGGTTAGCAAGTGAAAATAAAACGAAAAATTACATCCTAGATATCATTGCTAGATAATTCACAAATCCATCACAATCACTCATAGTATTGGCGCTTGGAAAATATGATAAGCCTAATCGCATAGACGTAGGTTAAGAATAATAAATAGCGTAATTGCATTATTGCAGGATCTTCTCTCTAAACAAGCTGAATATTAAAATTTTATCACAGCATCACTTCAACAGTTAATGAACCGGACGTACTGTATATTCATAATATTTTGAAGTTGTTAAAAGAAACATTCACTTTCAGGTTAGAGCAGAATGCTGCCATTGGAAACATACGGCCATAGATTACACACACACAGGCGAGACTCATGCTCAGCAAATGGATAAACGTGAGCAGTTAGCCGATGTTGACCCGATTGTTCCCCATACGTTCAGAAAAAATTTATTAGACCTTGAATCTCGGGCTGGGGAAATAGAATTGCTGAGTCTCTGAGTGTTCTGGCCACTTGCATTTGTAGTATTCAATTCCTCCCTCGTTGGCTGGTGGAAGTGCAGAGCAGTTTTCCTTGATCTGTGCTGCATCTGTGTAGGCATATGATGCTCATATTTAATCAGCCTCCAGGGTTGCTTCTTGAGAACAGAGCCTAAGCCTGTCCACCTCATCTTGCTCAAGTTGCCTCTTGAGAATGAGCTTAAGTTCAGCCTGCCTTTACATGTACCAAGATATGCTTTAGGAGCTACCGAGACACTCCCTAGCTACGCGGGCAGTTGAAAGGGAATGCACCCTATCGTGATAGTTCAGCTGCTACGTGGCGTGCACTTGTTTCTGCTGGAAGTTAGCTAATCTATGTAAATTTCCGTCCGCAAGGCTTCAAGTAGAAAATATCATGCTGTCATTCACTAAACCAGTATGGTTGTGATCAGTGAATATATTGTATTGTGGACCTGTAATTGTAAATACCAGAGTTGCAAATGTACATCAGTGACCAGCAAAAATTTTTAATACAGCAGTGAACAGTGATTTGCATAAAGCAGAGACCTAATACAACTACTTGAAGTGAACATTCACATATTATTTATCAGATGTGCTCGATGTCTGATTGTGAAATCCTCGTAATTCATATCACTCACGAGGAAAAGAATCTGACAGAAAAGCGGAAGGTTCAACCTGCAGAGAAATGCAGACAGGTTTCACAAACAAACAATACTTTACCAGTAGCGTAGTTCCACCACTTCAGAAGGTACCAGGCAAGGAACTATCGTTGCCTGAACTTTGCCACAAGTATAAGTGAGCAGAGAACCAGTCACCGAAACACAACTGGGAGAGCTTTAGTCGAATACTTAGAGTGACCACTGATTAGCACTATCAAATCACCGTAGATACCTGAGCCTGTACCACATCCATGGGTACTGCAGTTGATTCATGAAGCAAGGCAGGAGCCCCAACACCTGTGCTACGTGTCAGCCCTGCTGGATCGACACGTAGTTAGGGTGTTGAGAAGGTACCGATGTCTCCTGACACACTGCAGGCACTCCGATCTTCTTCTGCGTCACTGTAGCTTATCGTGAAAAAACTTATGTTGTTCCAGGAATTTACTTAGGTGTGTTCGACCAGAAATGAAAAACTGACTCTTCCAAACAACACTCCCAAATTATTTAATTGAGGTTTACATTCATGTATACATTAATTCTATCCATTGTTGTGAACTCTGTTTACTCAAAAAAGTCAGTACAAAATTGACCACAAATCCATGAGGAACAAAAATAAAATGACGAAACAAAGTTGCACCTACGGCCTATGAATATGGACGGAAATATTTAGTTGGAGAGCCCAAAAAAATGTCCGAAAACAAATTTTAAAAAATTAGGCATCTGTGCTGACCATACTCATGAAATTCGTCACTCCTTCATTCAATCTTGAAGAATTGAGGCCACAGCCTCCTGATATGATCGCACTCCCATATGTCTAAATATTTCTGCAAATGTGGAGGCAAAACTCTCTAGAATGGGTCACACACGTCACCCCAGTCCATGCTCCTATTGGCGAGCTGGCACCATGTGATTACAACACCACCGACCCCCTAGAGTCTAATAAAAAAATATTGGGTAGAAAAAATTTGGAACAACACAATAACTAACCAGAAAAAACAAGAACACACAACAAAGCTAAGGTTACCCTCGCCCAAGGCTAACTGGCCATAACATTATTGATTATACTCTAACTGAATTATAGAATATTCTACACCATTACAACTTGTGACTGAGTCTTTCTACCTCCCCTTTTCCAAACAGAGACCACTAAAAAGAAAATATTACATTGTTAAAAAGTATTACAAAATTCACATTAAATTATAATACATGCCTGAATTTAACCTACACAACAAAATACACACGTACCAAACAAAACATAACCCTGCAATGCTAAACCTGTCTGAACGAAAATACCATACTATATGGGAACCTTTATTAGAAAGGTGAATGGATTGCAAACCTACCCCTTTTATGAAGTGAGGAATTGCACACACTGTTCATATTAAGAGACTGCCACGTGTATTCTGCCTAAGAAGCCAATCTCTTGGGACACATAGCAATCTCTCTCCCTCGGGGGACTTATCTCATGCTTTACTCGTGCAGGACATACCAATCACACTTTCCTTGAGGAAATACTCAGCTCTTTACCGAGCAGAGTATTTAAGGAATGGGAAAGGAAGAAAAAGTAATTTTCCCTCTGAAATGTTTAAAAATGTTGGGTACAAGAACACAATTGTGGACAACTTATCTCGGAAATAATGATAATTTACTTACTAGTAACACAATATAATTCTGTTATAGCAAAATATCACTTCAAAATCATGGCAAAGTACCTAATTTTATTGACACATTTATTGTATACTTATCGATTTACGCAGAAGCTCTCAACGCTCTCAATGCTGACTTTGAATTGCATCAAGCACACCTTCATGCTGTCAGGGCACCAACTACAGCATATTTTATTTTAATTATTTTATTGGACGTTTGACATGCTTTCAAACATCTTCACAACACTGATGGTGGTGGACGTGGATAGCGTATCAATCAATCACTGCCTACATTACACAACAATCCCAGTCTTTGACTGTAGAGATCTTGAAAGATCTTGGAAAACTACAATCAGGATGGCAGAACCCAGAATCAAACCTGGGTTCTACTAAAGTCAAGGTGAGTGTTTTTCCACATAACGTAAATGTTGCATGCAAGTAGTAAGCGGGACTTGAACCCACAGACACAATAGCATGCAACTGTCTGCCAGAAGAAGAAGGAAAAACATCCTTACTCACCGAGGGGATATATGCTGAGCTGAAAGGGCAGCATGATGCGCTTGCTCATGAAGGATAGGGGTTTGTCTCCATCCCGAGGGAAGAGCGGTAGCCACACTCGCATGCCGTGGGCACCACAGAACAGCCACAGTGCTTCTGTTAAGTGGGGCTTCTCTCGACGAGACCGGCGTGGGACCCACACATTCTCTACACACGATGCCAACACTGTGGGTGGTGCACACGTGTACGACTGAAACTAAGTTAAAAAGTAAAAATTAATTTCATATTTTATATCTGTACTAAAATACACACAAATAAAACAGTGGAACTGTTCAAGTATCTAATACAGTACAATTTTATTCAATACAAAATGACAATAACTAAACAATAATAGCAATGCAACACACACACAGTAAACTATTTTTGATCAGACAGGAAAAGGCTTAAGATGGCCACAGTGACTACATGGGTGGAAGTTTTTTGCACGTTCCCGATCTAGAAGTGCAGAGTGCTAAGGACAACACGAGGTGCAATCACATCTCAATCTAGCCTCCAGATGCAAATTATTGAGCTGGCGTGCTGTCTTCTAGCCAATAGAATTTTTCTAAAGGTAATTACAGAGTGTATTGTATATATCTATACATTTTCCAATATTTTGAACCATGATGTTAATACTTAAAAAAAAATTACACAAATACCTATTTTCACCACTTTCTGCAACAAGAAAATAAGCTTTAAACATGAGTGGAGGGCCAGAAACGGGAATACACAGATGTTACTTACCTTGAATGTTAATTCTAAGCAGACGTATGGTAAACAATTTTCAAATAAATTTTTTCTGCAGATGCTCTGCAGGCCACCACCGTAAGTACTCCACTGCCTGGTGCTCAGTGCGGCGACGGTGGCGCGTGGCGGGACATTATGGAACTTAAGCTTCTGGCTCGGCTCGCGATCTCCATGATTTTTCTTCTAATATACTTGTGTTCCCTGTTTCCCCTTCTACTCTTCCTAGCGCATGTGCAGTTTGCAGAGGCCCTGACCAAGCCTCTTGCTGGTGTGCTTGCATGGCCTTTATTCTTACTTCTTCGTCTGCTCCAATTCAGGTCAAATGTAAGTGTCTGTAGCTCCAGCTAGTTGCTTGCTTGGGAACTTGTTCCCCATGGCGGTAAGGCGGCTGCCGTCATGTGTATGTACGTAGTTAAATTTTAAATTCTTTGCTTTTTATTCAAAATTGTTCTTTCGGTTGCCGTCATGTGTATACGCGTAGTTAAATTTTAAATTCTTTGCGTTTTATTCAAAATTGTTCTTTCGGTTGCCGTCTAGTGAAAATTACATTTTTGGATTAAATTTAGAATGAATAGGTTTGCTCAGAAATGTTGAACTTGTTGCTACGTTATTAGTATTTGTAATTTTCTTGTTGAATTGGTAGAGTATATGGCGCCGCGTGTACATCATTTCTGATGTCTGTAGTTTTCCTGAATCTAGTCAGTTGCTTGATAATTTGCAGTTTTATGATAGTGATTTATGATTTTCTTGATTGGAGCTCGTTGACACGTAATTTGATATACATCAAGTATATTGTCTATCTTGATAATGAATTCTGAAACATGCTTATGTGAGAAATCAGGAATTTCCAGCTATGCTTTGTCAAATTCATCACGTTGATCATGATGTTCAACTTAGAAACGTTGATTTAATCTTGCTTGACGGACGTTAAAGTTTAATTTTAATGTGTTGGCTGGTCAAACGTATTTACGTGCATGACTTAGAGGTATCATTGTACATTTTCATAAAGGTCAAATGTGCGTGTGGGCACAATCTTTAATAACTTTCAGGGTATATTTATTGCATATTTTTTGGTGTCTATTTATGTGCGCGTAAGCATCATTTGGATTGTTAACTTGATAATATGTACCTGCTTAATATGTTTTTGAATCTTTTTTGTAATTTTAAAATGTGCTTTTTATACACTCGTCAATGATGTTGCTTGCTATTTACATTTTGAGTTTGAGCAATAAATCTAAGCAAACTGTCAAATGTTTTTGTTTGAAAAACCCTCAGATTTATGTATGTACATTTTCATAGTGTTCTTTGGCTCTTGGTAATTAATGACTAGTGTATCTTTGTTCATTGAAATACTCTTGCAACTGTAAGAGGACATTTCAGTATAAAAACGACAACTGAATCTAGCTATCAAAACTGCAAGACTGTCTAAAAAGTGAAAATAAAAAAAAAGTGAATATTTATTTATTTTGAGAGAAGGCATGAGTAAGGCAACAAAGAAATTGAAGATACCTCCACAATTATCGACGACTGGACAAATCAACCATTTCCACAATCATGACGATGCAGATGACAAGTTAGCTTGCAGATTGATCTTTTGCCAAACTAGAGGTTTGCAAAACACCTGAGTCAAGCTTCACTTTCATTTGCCATCCTAAATTAAGAATTGTTTAGCGGCCCATTTGCTGAGGGGGGTTCTGGTACATTTTTGGTCCATAAAATCAATCGCTTGAGACATGTTCATAGTATTGCCTGAGCAATTTTCATGGCAGTAGCAATCTAACAGCATGGGCATAAGCTCTGAGTCCACTATTTTATAAACGGTGTATATTAGACACACACTCAGACATACTGAAGCTTATTACTTGGTAATGGCACTTCTTAGGTACTTGTAATTACGTACTACGTTTTTCGTTTTCACAGCACAAACTACAATTTTATTCAGACATAAAATGAGTAATGTGCAGTCTTTTCGAGTTATAGACAATTTTAAAAAAATTTCGAATAATGAAGGTTTGTTTCCCATTATTTTTAATGGTTACTACCCTTAAATTGTGCTATTTAGAGAAAAAATATTGTATTAAAAAATTTTACCAGTTTCATAACAAAGAAAACTACAATAGACTTATACCACTAGGAGACACCACAATTGCGCTACAAACTATTGAACAGAACTGCATTAAAACAACTGTAGTGCACTGCGTAATAAATGACTGACCGTATTGAAATTTCATATGGGCAAAATGAGATATCTTAATGCTAAAATTATTTGTGTTTGTATAGGTGTATTTTTACTAGGATATTGTAACTTTACTAACTAGCGTTCACAGTTACTTGATGGCAAGCTACCAAGTTTGAGGTACTGATTTTTAATAATAACTAAAGTGCTCTAATTTCCTTATTAGTAGACTATAAAACTTGTAAATTTAACTAATGATTACTCTCCTCCATGATATTGCAGGTACATAATTATGTTATTTTACAATTTCCCCTATCTGCATTATACCGTATTTACTCGTGTATAGCACACATTTTAGTCTAAAACAACTAATAAAAATTCAGAAATGCGCACTATATTCGGCAAATAGAAAAAAATATGTGGAGAAAAAAGGCTCTGGTAGGGGCGGGGACAGGGGGGAGGAAGAGGAAGAAGAAGAAGGCGGAGTTGTAGTCATAACCTGACGGTTGTCAAAAGTGGGAGGAAGAGAGAGAATGATGTTTGGTTCCTCCATCCATTTTATCCCCCGCCCCTTTCCCTAACCCGCGCTTTGCAGTAACCATCGCTGCTAAAGCCGTAATTATTTTGTTTGTCCTTATCCACGTTCCTGTTCAAAATTTTACTCAGTGTTTACAATAATACGCTGGTTAAAAACTTGTCTAATGGTCAGAAGTTTACTAGCTTTTACACACGTGGATTTAAACTGCCGGTTACAAAATATGCTGCTCTGCAATTTGACGTGGCGGAAATGAAAGTTCGCGGGTGGCCAGCGGTAGCATTATGAGAAGTTAATTTTGACGTCTCTCACTCTCACGTGATTAGGGATCATTCCGTGGGGAAAGAAAGAAAGAAAGAAAGAAAGAAAGAAAGAAAAAAAGGTGACTCTGTTCTTTTTCTTCTGGAAGAGAAGTGTCAAATAAAAAAGTCAAGCTTGCAGCTGTCCTTGCACGTTATCATTATCTCTCTCCAGGACATGCATGGAAGCAGAGGCAGAGGAAGTGAGGTAGTGTTGTGCAGACAGACAGGCTCACACACACAGCAGCAGCGACTTGGCAGACTAATTATAGATAGCTGCGGAAGAGGGAGGAACAAGCTCCACCCTCATGTCACTCCTCCACCCTCTCACCACCATCACTCTCTAATCAGTGTGAATGTTCTCTTTCCTCTCTCATTTTTCTTTGTTGCTAGCCAAGTCTCCTTCTTCCCTCCCCCTAGGCCATCCATCGTAGCCTCCCTCACGCTGCTTCACCCATCTCCTACTCCAGTGTCCTCTCTCTCTCTTTTGTTTGTTGCCAGCCATGTCTCCTTCCTCCCTCAACCCCTTGCAAGCCTTCATGGCCACCCTCGCCCTGCTTCACTATCTCCTATTTGTGTGATCTATTCAAGCAAGGTTATAAACATTTTTGGGAATAATACACACACAAGCTCAAAACTTTGTGGTAATTTTCTCTGAGTAGATGAGAGTTAAAAAGAAATTTGTCATTTCTGACACTTTTCCCCTTCATAAAAACTATTTGTTCAGAAAAGACAGTTTTCTTCAAAATTGGTCCTGCAAACAAAGCTCAATCTCTGGGGCAAAGGGGTCAAATATATAAAATATATGTAACTTAAAAAGTAGAATATTTTATTATTAATATAATGTTTCTTTGTTTCAAGAAATTTAGCTTAAATAGGTTTTGTGGTGTAAATTACCTAAATGCCAAAATTTTTATAAAATGGCATGCACTAAATTATGCAATAGGCTGTCGGAAAAAATCTGTTCCACAGCAATTTTTCAAAAAAATTGTTTTTGAAGTACCAATAATATGTAGAAATATGTGTAAATAAATTCAGAATTTTAAATAATGGTCATGCCCAAATTATTCTTTATTGGGTGAAAGCTTATGGAATGATCCTTCGTCCCTATTTCTACATGAAGATCCTCGTTTAACAATATTTACCAGATATTTTTCGACATCAACCAGTGCATATAATTTCCAGGTTTTCTTCAGACATCAGCCCAAAGTTCGTGAGGTATTCTTTTGGACTGTCGGTCCTGAGTGCTGGTGTAGTCACAGCCAGTTACTGTCATATGTGTAAAGCAGGTAGTATGAAACAACAATCACTACCATGCCCATCAGCGATTGTACAAAATGGAGTAAATATTGTAGTGTTGCTAACCCCAAGACACATTCAAAGTTACTTAAAACCAACTAAGCAGAATTTCTCAAAGTGATAAGAGTGCTTATCAAAATACCAGGGTGACGTAACTACCAGATATACAGTACAACAGCTGCACCGTTTCTGTGATCGTTGCCTTGTTATCAGCAGTAATAAATGTCATCATTTCCAATGAGATGCACCAATTTCTCTTCTGGTTGTGAGAATACGTGAAGAATTTTCTTTAACACATAATTGTCACCACAAAAACCATTCACAAAAAACAATAATTACATCTCTGAATAAGTTGTACACAGAAATTACTTCATGATAAATCAGTTCCCATTACGCTACAAAAGTCTTCATACCTGGTGACTCTTATCACTCCTCAAATGCTCTTCTGTCACCTGTTGATTATTTATTTGAAACAAAGACCAGCTTCCACTGTAGTAAACAAAGTATTTTATCCCTTTATTGTGAAAATCCCCTTCCTGAATTCCTTACAAACTTCTGTGCTGTTATGGGTAAACTCTTCACGTCTACCAAGTACAAAGTTCTCCAACTAGTGTAGTTTGTACGGTCAAATAGGAGGCCCATTTGAAAACGTCGGACTCCTCTCTTTGTTCTGTTAGAGATTTAGCAAATTGCACAGCAGTTTACATCCAGAACCACGAAACAGTAATGAAAATAAATTTTGTCTGAGTTAATTACTGAAAGTTACAAAAACTGTAAAAGAAACACCTCTAACATTAAGATACATACATTTATCAATTCGCCCACTTGAACTTTCAGTACAATCTGAAATTTATTACACATTACACAATAGTTGTTTCAGAACCAGTTCTGTTCAATAACTTGTAGCTCTTAGTAGTATAAACCTGTAGTACATTTCTTCCTTATGAAATTAGGAACAAAACAACTTAAATGTAAAAAAATGTTTTCTCTATAGAGAATAATCTAAGGGAAGCAACCATTTTAATAATTGGACAAAAAATTTTCATGTTCAGACAATTTTGAAAATTGTAACTCGAGAACGATGCTCATTGCCCATTTTATGTTTCAGTAAAAAGTGTAGTTTGTACTGTGACAAACAAAAAACGTACACATAAGCTTCCAGTACCTAAGAAATACCTTTTGCTGAGTAATAAACTTCTATACGCCCTAATGTATGCCTGATAAATATTATTTAAAAAATAGCACATTCAGGGTTGAATGCCCATGCTGTCAAACTGTCACCCTCATGAAAAATGGTCCGGGAAATACTACTGTGCTATGAAAGTGTGCACCATATAGTACTCAGTAATGATGATGGCACGCAGTTCTCTCTCTCCTGTCCAGGTCCCCAAGTACTCCTAAAATGCTATTGCTCTTGGGACTATGGGTCCCGGCAGCAACCCCTTCACCTCACAACATGGTGGCTCCACCCAAGCTGCCTGTACCTTGCTCTGAAATGGTCACCTGCTCTGGAGAGAACTTTGGGCATCCTGCGTGGGCCTAAAAAAGGTAGGAAATTCCAGGAAATAAAATTAAGTGGTCTTGAAGAGGCAGATAGCGGTAGGAATGGTGTAGGGGCATTATAAAATGGATATAAAAGGTTAAACAGAAATAAATATTTAGGATTAAATATGCGAGCAGGGTGGTTCATTTCATGACAACAAGAATCACCCTCATGTCAATGCCTGATGACAGGGGGAAGCGCTGAGCCAAGCTGTGGGATCTGGAGCATGTCTGGATAGCAAAGTGAAGCAGCATCTGTGTCTTCAACACTAGGATGTGACAGATCACGTCTAGAGAAATAGACTGAAGCTGCAGGAATGAGCATTCGGAACGACTTCTTTCACTGACCGACTCAAGAGTCAAGACTCAGCCTGACTGCAAGAGCCAAGAATCTCTCACATTGCGAGACACAGGGTGGCCACCCACAAAGACCAAACTATTCCTTGATTTTTCCCTGATTTTCCTGATTAATAATATTAAGGTAGATTCCCTGGCTTCAATATTGTGAAACCAATAAATTGAACACATATTATGTAAAATTAAAATTGTACATAACCAAAACGTTACAATAAAAAGTCATTAACCAAGATACTCACTTTTGTACAAATGTATCCTGAATTTGTCTTTGGAATATACAAAGAAGTCCTGAATGAATATTACTTTAGTCTTAACACAGAGGTGCTTTTTACCTATGCCATGTAGACTGTACCTTGTAATTAGAACATTAACACTAAAATTGTCACAATTGAATCATTCCACTTAACCTACTTATGTTACATTTTTGCTAGAATAGTTACAACTTATGTACTACAAAATTTTGGTGACTGTGACTATTCACTATTTTAGAAACTTAAATCAAGTGTTTGCTTCTTACAGCTAGTTTCTTCACAAGTACTGCAGCCCTCTTCTTTAATAAAGTCTCTTCCATCTTTGTTTTGTTGGCCAATCTTGTTGACCCACTGCCTCCTTAAACCTAGCATAGGAGTAACGTACTGAAATAATTCCTTTGAAATTTCATTTACAAAAGGATTCAATCCACCAATTGTTACAATATCATCATTATCATCATACACATGTCTCTGATGAGCTATCAGTCATTCTTCCTTAAGGTTTTCAAGTAAACACTCATGGTTAATGGAAAAACCTCGCTCCACATTAGCAATAAATAATTTTCAGAAAAGAAACAAACTCCACAGAATCTTGCGCAAAATACAAATGCTTTATCCAGAAACAGTTAAGTCATTCCTTTCTCATACAAGAAGTTTTTGAAGTGTTTTGAACATCATTCCTTTTACAAAGTAACAAACTGAGAGTGAATTCTGTCAGCCTCCAAACCAGACACCAAATTTTTTCAACAAGAATGTTAAGGGGTTTTTTTAGGGCACTTGCTGTATACACAGTCTTATTGCAACAGCGGGGTCTATGCATGAAATTCTCTCAGTTAACTGACATTTCACAGGTGAACGCTCTTAACATTTTTTCACACAATTTCTGTAAAAATTTTTTTACAGTCATTCATGAACAGCAAAATATATATTTCAGAAATGTACTTCACTTTTTGTAGGCATAGCCTAAATCAATATTCTTAGTATTTAAAATAATTGTCTTATGTAACACAACAACAGAAGTAGTTTTCATTGAAAAACAAAGCAGATGTTTTTTCACTAACTTGGACATGATGTTTAGAATCAATGAATTTAGAGATTCAGAAGAATGGTGCCATGGGTGCATCTGACAGGAAATCAGTTAGGAATGGCTATAGCCAAGGTTATATAGTATTATTTAGGCTTGATTTCATTTAAAAACTGCACATTTTGTTTTTAAAAAAATATGGGCATTTCAGCCCATCTGCCTAGTAATTACACATACCATAGTTCATGAATGAGACATTTAAAAAATCGTAGTTGGATAAATAGTGTTTGAAATCACATGTAATCAACATTTCAATGTTCTGGTTAAAACATTCAACTTAAAATATCCATCATTTGTCAGGTCATCTCAGTTAGAATTTCTAGACGTTTACACAAAAATCATAAAAATGCTACCATTGTTAGAAGTTCCACATTTTCTTAACTTCAGCTATCTTTTTCGGTCACTAACAACTAAACAGTATTTTGAAAAAGACTGGTCCAAGTTGACGTTTGAGGTTGATAAACAGAGCAGCTACAAAGCTGCTGCTACATATTCTGAGTAACCTGCCTTCATTCAACACAAAATCTCGATCACGTCGATGTGGTTCACATGTGGTTTTTTTCATTCTTCAGCCACCATTTTCTTCAGGGCTACACATCCTCCTGCTAGAGAAAGCTTTGGCACCTGCTTGATGAAAGCTAGGTTCTGGGTCTGTGGTAAGAAGATTTTATCATCCATGTTAATGTTTCCCATATTCTGAAGAACAAAAAGAGCTCCAATACTTTGAAACAGATGCCGAGAAGGATCACTAGCGATCAAGTCATGTAGTTTCAGAAGACTTAAATTTGCTGTATGCTAAAACTTCTCTTTTAGTTCTGCAGCTTGTACAGTTTTCTTTTTGACAAAATATTGTGAACTGATTCTAGCAATATTCTTTTTGTCAATAACTCAATTACAGACTGTAATTTTATTAATCTGGATGACAGAATGTGAGCAGTAGGATACGAGCCGCCTTCCAACCAGTTGATCACGTCTACCTAGTTAGCACAGTTCTCAACCACAAATAGTCAAGTGTGCTTCAGCACTTTGTGCTTCGAGTTCTGGCAAAGTTTGTTTGTATTTAATACCAGCATTGTCATCACTGAGTTTGTCAAAAAATCTCAAATGATGTCATGAAAGTTGAAGGCCAGGTAAGATATAGATGTGAACCAAGTAGTATTTTACCTTGTAACGACAGGCATCAAAATAACTTCACTACGCCACTGTCTTCCCAAGCTTGTTTCGTAGGCAGTCAAGGTAGGCTTGTCGTCTCTTTCATGTATTTTGGAATGCACTCCTGTCCTTACACACAAAAATGTTGAGTTTTTCCAAATTATTCTGCCATATTTGTCCTATAATGTTGATTTTGTGGACCCAATATTGCACATTGTAGACATGTTTACCAAATGTCCCTCTTAGTGCTTCAGCAAATTTGGTCATGTAATGTGCAGCGTCTGTTACATACGCCACTATGTTCACACCTTTGACATATTTTGAGTTAATGTCAATGACAGCTCTAGAACAGTAAGCTGCTGTGGCAGACTCAAGTACACAGGAGGCTCCTATAAGAACATTCTGCTGAGCCTCTGGCAGAAGTAGTTTCAACTAAATTTTGAAAATGAAATTTTTACTTTTATTAGTTGTTTCCTTGTAATAACAGGAGCTGGCAAGTGCTATAAAAAAACCTTCAAAGATTACTTCAGACTGTTTATTTCCAAAATGGACTCCCACCACGATTTATTTTTACCATTTGACTTAACATTAGACTGATTAACAAGTAGTAATAATTTGTATTGTGTATACTAAATAGCATTTAAATTTCTTACTCTCCGAAGTGGAAATGTATGGTAGGTGAGCTTTACTTCGTACACAGGGACATCATTGGATATTATTACACACAAGTTAACACTGTGACAGGAGCTGGGAGAGGAATCAGCCATTACCACTGTTAAGGAACCATCCCAACAATCACTTGTAGGAATTATGGGATACCATCAAAGCCAAGTCTCCTTAGTCTGACATGTTACAGCTACACCACTGTACTTGGTATCCAATGTGAAAGAATATCACTTCTTATTAATATGTGTAATATGTGTAATAATGAGGCTTCACTTGTGATTCTGAACATGCCAAATGAATGTCCAAAGTTACAAAATTTTGCTCTTTCTTTAAGTTAAGGATCCAACAGAAACTACCATTACAACTACAACTAATACTAGAAACACAAAATCAATTTACGAATATCTTTGAATGGAAATAATCTGAAACTAGCAGCACTGAAATGTAACAGAGTACTCACGACAGAGTCATCGTCACTGTCTTCGCTGCTCCGGCGAGAAGTCTGCTCTCGGGGAACCACCAGCAGCCGACCACTGATGTTCAACATGATGCTCTCGGCCTCGCGAGTCGTGTGGCGGCTGGACTCTGTGCGCAGTGCAGTCAGTGTCACAGACACAACACATGCTGGGTGTACACACAGGGCACTGATGTCCACACTCTGGAGACGACTCACCTCCGCTGTAATAACACAGTCTCTTCAAAAATATTCATGCTCTCAGCCCTTGCATCTCCTTACAGCAAATATTATAACAACAATAACCTATAGATACTAGATCATCATTATGATACAATTGTGAACACTAAAGTAAAGGTTACTAGACACAGGGCCACCTTACGTAGCAAATAAGTTACAGTGGTTTCTCGACATAATGTCTGCATCAGTCTGATACTTATAAAAGCTATCAGCGTTCTAAGAAACAAAGTCTCATTACAGTTGAAGAACTAAGTACTGTATTTGAGAGAGAAAACCAACTTCCACGTAGCATAATGCATACTATGGAAGTGAATTAAAACTCATAGTTTAAAATTACCCTACGAAAATCACTAGATCATAAATTAAATCAATGTCGGTTGAATATAATCTGTGTGTTTAGACTGTATAGTGTACTTGTGAGTGATAGCATAATTTGGCACCAGTAAATAGTGTGAATAGTATGGAATGCAGTCTGGACATTTTAATTCTGCACCACACAAAATAAAAAAGGTGGTGTGGGTCATTATGGCAGACGATGGTTGTTTGCGAAGTAGTAGGTTCATCTAAAAACGTTTTATCATTGAAAAATGTTGTCCTCCAAGGCCGGATGAATTACAAAACAAAAGTTTCTCGCCTCGATGTTTCTCGTGCACGTACGTTATAGGAATCGACACCCTGTTTATTTGTTGTACAGTTACACAGCTCCGTATTATCATGCCCATGCACCAGCTCGCAGCTTATTATTTTCTATTCAGTTACTGAACATTCTCCAGATGTGAAAATGGCAAATCAGCTACTGATGTGTGAATATCAGAGAATGTAATAACGAGTATCTTAAGTAATTAATGAGTTAAAATTAGAAACATTTTCTTCGTTTCGTGCAACCAAAACCGGTTATCACTTGCTTGCTGCTCGTCAATTGCATTGTTCATACTATTGATCCGTTCAATTAGATGCAACTGTCAGAAGAATCAGCTATTGATGGGTTTGTTTTGAAACAGCAGTACTAACCCCGACGGACTCATCTGACGTGCTTGTGTTATGTCTAGAGCGTGCAGAAAATCATCTGCACCAAGCCATGAACCTGGTAAAGTTAGTTGTAAAAGACACAATGAAACTATCTGTGTTCATAGCACCAAGGTTATGAAGTTGATCACCTGGAACATGCACTGGCTCACAAGAAGCAACAAACATTTTATAACGTGCACATATTGCATGCCTCAACAAGTTTGATGATGCATATTTCGAATTTACTGCAGTTTGGGATGCACTGGAGCAGAAGTCAAGACTTCGGCCTCTTGGGATAAAGCAACAGGAACATCGGCCACCATACCACATCTACCTGCCATCAATTGTCTGCAGTTCAATGGTAATCCTACAAACTGTATCTGTTATTCACATTTTTTCTCTGCATTGGTTGGTGACGGACACAGTGAGAACTATGGTTTAAGACCTGGAAAGTTCTATGCCACAATATTTTTCGACATTTCTGGAACGGCAATGCAAGTTGGGAGAAGCAGTAGACAAGGAGTCAGACCAGCCTTGTCACATATCCGGTGAGAGTACAGCGACCACAAGTCGTAAGTTACAAGGTCAGTGGCGTAACCCATCAGATGCAAATATTGTCGCTCCCTCTGCCTTGTGCTGTGTACATCAAGGGAAGCAACCCATTTACTAGTGCAGTGTACAGGGTAATTATAAAGTCCGTGAAACATTTCATAAAATTGGTATAGTGAAATGGCTTATAATATTGTAACAAATTATATACTACGTGAAAGAAGAACTCTGAAAGAATTTTTTACACTAGTTATAAATGTTTTGTGTATCCACTCTTTCGTCACCCGGCACACATTTAATCGATAGTCCAATTCTGCCCATACATGACCCAGCATATCAGGAGTGATGGTAAGAGCAGCTGCTACTATGCAATGTCGCACGTCTTCAAGGTTCTGTGGTAGAGGTGGAACATAAACACTATCATTTCCGTATCCCCAATACAAAAAATCGTAAGACGTCCAAGTCCAGTGATTGTGGACATCTCATGACTACCTACGGGAAGGGAAGGACATGGTAGCTAAGTCAAGGCATCCCTCGGCAGAGCGATACAAGAAGATCCAAATCTACCAGCAACTGCAAAATTACAGGATTTAGTTTGTTGTACACACTCCACTGTGATATAGATGACTGTCAAACAAAACTATATGACAGTCATACATTGCAATGGAGTACGTCCAACAAACTAAATCCCGTCACGTACTCCCATTGCACAGTCCTTTCAATGATCATATGCAAAATTATACTTAAAAAGTATAACAAAAGGTTTAAAATATTAAATCTATAGTTTTTACATCAAAATAATAAAGAATACAGACACAAATTGGGGACGAAAGATGCACATCAGCAGAACTACTTTCGCGACGCAATACCCTAAGCAACCCTGTGGAAAGGCTGACCAACAGGCATCAATAACCTATGTCATGAAGAAATTCCACAAAGCAGGCAATCAACCACAACGTTGGTGCCAGAAACCCTACAGTCTGAAGAAACTGCAAGATAACAAGTTACTCACTTCACCAAGAAAATTGAATAAACTTCTAAAAATTGCCAAAAACTACAAAAAATAAGCAAAATACAATAAGAGGTTACACAAACAAAAATAATTAAAACTCTACTGTGGTGAATTTGAAACCAAATAAGCCAACATACCAAATAAAAATCTCTACTAGTCCTGAATGAGTTTTAACATTTAAATTTTGAAAACTTAATTTAAATTACTTATATCACGAATTACCAGTTATTGAATACTGTTGTATCATCCAGAACAAGTGATGAACCAATACTGAGAGAGGCGTACAGCTTGTAATTAAAGCTTTAAATTAAAAAGAAAAAAATATCTAAAATATTTTATACACATTAAAATAGGTAGGGGGAAGTGGCTGAACACTTCACAATATCAGAAAGAGTTTAAATAATTTTATTTGACATTTTGTATTTTGTAAGTATGAAGATTTTAAGGCAACACATTAGTTTATGTACATATAAGGATATTTTGTACATGAGGTGGAGCTATTTCAGTATGTTGATTTGGTTAACCTGAGAGAGCAGACAGCTTGAGCGACCGAGTAAGCATTTTGAAACACCTCCCTTACAGGACTTCCATCATGTGTAGTTTTCAAAATATAGCAGTGAAGTTTAGCGAGTGTATTTCTTCTTTTCAAATGTCCGAGATCCCTGAGTTAGTGATACATGTTACTAAAGAGGAGGTAAACAACCAAGGAAATCAAAGACAGCAGGCCACCTTGGCATGCCAACAGCTAGAACAGAAACCTGCGCCTTTACCTCCGGATCTCATCCCCAAACTGTGCAAGTTACCTGGACCAGAGAAGATGCTACCCAAACTTCACGAAAACTACAAACCGCTTACTGAATCCCAAGCGCGACTGCGAAAGAGAGTGTGGTTCAGTAAAATATGAAAAGAAATTCAACGCAACCAAGTGACTCTACTTAGCCCACTTAAGTCACCACAACGCTCCTGCACCGATGAGTTAGTGCCCTAATTCAGGACGACTGGCAGATGCCAAAAAAGGCAGCAGCTACTCCGCCAGTTGTTTTAATGTGAGTGAACACCGGCCTACCCTCAAGTTAAAGAAAAGGACGAGACCCTCCCTCTGTTAAGATTACAAGATAGACTTCGGCGCTGGCTCCACCAAGGGAATCCATTCTTCCTTGGAGCGCTGTCCATCTCCAACCTCAGAAAGAGCCTCACTCTCCTCAGCATGCTAGCCAGGCTTACCCACAATACTCACCTAAGGTAACTGATACCTTACCTACACAACAGGGGAGATAGGTTGAAGTTGGCAGATCCTAACTGTTCAATTCCAGGTTATGTCGACATGCTGACCAAAGCAGAATCGCTCCTATATTTTGTAACTGGAGCAAAACTTGTACGACCACCCGGCACCACTGTTGCATTGGATTCAATATTTGGATGGATCTGATAGGAAGAGTAGAGAATAGCGCCATTCAAGCACAGCCAGTTGAACAAGTCTTTACGATATTTGCGTCATCCAATTCTTCAGACGAGGTCTTAGGAGCTGCAGAGGAGCACTTATAGAAACTGGAAGAGTTGTCCAATGCCAAACTAGACTACACACCAGATGAAAACAAGTGTGAAGACATCTTTGTAAGAAGCCATGCTCGAATTGAGACGGATCGTTATGTTGTTGCATTACCCTTGAAGACTGAGGAGTCAGACTTGGGCGAGTCTCAAAGCCTGGCACTTCCTCGTCTTCACTACTTGGAACATCCTTTTAGAGCAACAACCTGAGTTAATGACACAATATGTGGCTTTCACGCAAGATTACTTGGCCAAAAAGGTCAGATCAGTTGAAAGTGAGTGTGAAAAATTGTATTTTATAACACTTCATTGTGTTCATAACCTTAGCAGCAGTAAAACAAAGCTTAGGGTAGATTTTGATGCCTCAGCTAAGGCACGCTCCGGGAATTCACTAAATGATGTGACGCTGAATGGTCCTAAATTACAGTGTGACATTCTGAATGTGTTTATGAATTTCCGAGTACCGAACACTGTTTATATTGCTGACGCCAGACAGATGTAGGGGTACCTCCAAAACTTGGTAAACCCTGACCAAAGGAACTATCAGTGCTTATTATGGAGGGAAGAGGAGCAACAGCCCATTAAAGAAAATCATCTCAATATAGTCACCTATGGTGTGTGCTCGGCACGATACCTGGCTCTACGAACACTGCATCAACTGGCAGAAGATAAAAAGAAAGACTTTCCATTAGCTAGCAGCAAAGGCTTTGCTAATGGATACTTACGTGGACGACGCTGTCACAGGCACAGAAGATCTGCAGTCTGCATGACAGTTGCGCCAAGACCTACAGCAACTTCTTTCACGTTGTGACGTGTACTGGCACGCAGCCCATAGGTTTGGTTTATGTCATATGGTAATGTCAATTTGTTTTTATGGAAATACTTGATTTTTTTTAATACAATTTCATTGCTCCAAGTTAATTAAATGTGAGGTATATCACAAAGATTTATACAGCGAGATCCAACATATTAATTGGGAATACTAGTTAAGAAATAAAAATTTTTATTTAATGTCCGAGAGTCTAGAAGTAGCAAATTTTATGAATCAATTTTATTGGTTTTATATTGTGTTTGGACTCATTTTAAAGAGTATTAAATTTTAAGCAACGTTTCTAAATAACTTTTTCTGGTATTTTGCTTTGTTTATGATTTTGAAAATTTCACTTAGACAGTGAGTTCACCTCCTCTTGGATGTGATACATCTGGCAGGTCAATGTTCATTCTTGAGGAGGCACGTAGAGGGACATACAGGCATGCAGCCTGGTCAGCAAGCTCCTTGTTTGTAGCATCGTGGATGGTAGTCATGTGCAACAGAGCACAGGCAGGGTATTGCGCTGCAGAACTACTTGTCCACAGGGTGGTGGAATGTGTCCCCAATTACCTAACATTATGTATATTGCCTGCCTCTATTGTGGTGAAAGGTAATGTATTTAGATGAAAATCAACGTTGTACCCAAAAATTTAAAGATTTAAAAGTTTACTTATGGGTTTTATACACATTCTGGATCCCGTTTTATCACTTCACTATGGTGCCTAGTAAGTCAGAATGTCCAGTCGATGGTCGGAGCAAGTTCACGAACGGGAAAAGATGGCGGGCGGGCTGAGTGCTTTCAGTCCAGACATCATGGTGGTAGAGAGTGGAGGTGTGAGGTGTGTAGCAGGATGTTGGAGAGGGGCTGTGAAGCTTATAGGGAGGATTCGCATGTACAAGGGGCAGTAGTGAAGTCCCTTTTTTTAAATTTTACAATAGATAGGTGCTCTTAATAGCAGCACATGTAGCTCAAACCCTCTTTGGATAACGGAATTTATTTTCTTTTACTATTCAGTCTGTTTTGTGTTATACAACAGACGCAAATAGCAATAGATGAGAGACCTGGACGAACGCACTTGACACCAGCTACGCGGACGCTGGCCTCACATTTTAATTTTCAGCATTTATTATCAGTTGTCAATTTTACTCATCTGAACTGTGTACTGTTACCTAGCATTGAAATGTGTAGTTCTACTAACGAACTATCAATAAATAAAACTGAAACAGATTTTTATAATTTTTTTTTGTTATTCACTTTTATGGCATAAAACCAAGTCTATACGGGCAAAAATATATACCGTATTTACTCGTGTATAGTGCACAGTTTTATTCCAAAACAATACACTGAAAATAGAAGGAAAAAAAGAAAACAAAAAGAAAAAACCATCGAAAAAAAGGCCATTATAGAAGGGGGAGAGGGAAAAGGTGGAGTTATAGTCGTAAACTGGCGGGTGTCAATACTGGGAGGAAGAGAAAGAATGTTCTCACCGCCCAGTTCCTCCATCATTACTCTTCTTACTTTTATCTTTCTTTCCCCCAACTCCCTAACTCTGTGGTAACTGTCACTGCTAAATCCCAAATTTTTTTTAGTTTAACGCGGTAGAAACGAAAGTTCGTGGGTGGGCAGAAGCAATATGAGAAGTTAATTTTAACATATCATGATCAGCTATCTTTCATGGGGGAAGAAAGGAACAATAAAAGGGCCACAATGTTCTTTTTTTTCTCCTAGGAGAGGGATGGCAAGGCAGGGTGGTGGTTGGGGCTGCACAACCCTCTGCTTGTAGCCACCCCCTGCCACATTCCTGAGCCTTTCTTTTCAGCTCTGGACAGTAAATAAAAATGGCAAGTTTGACATGATACGGTATCTCAAAGAGGAATGGGGGAAGGGGACATGCTAGAAGATGCAAACAGACAGCACAGCAAAAGGGGGGAGAGGGACTGTTGTGTAGGTGTACACACACACACATGCGTGAGCTGGCTGCAGGCAGCAAGAGACCTTGACAGGCTATTTATAAATAGCTGCGGACAAGGGTGAGGCAAGCTACAACCACCTCCTTCCCTTCAGGCTCTTCTATACTCTCCGCCATCACTCTCTAGTCAGTGTAACTGTTATCTTTCCTCTCTCTTTTCTTTGTTGTCAGCCACGTTTCCTTCCTCCCCCCTGCCAATCCCCCATTGTCTCCTTGGCGCTGCTCCACAGTCTCTTCCCCCCATGATTTTTTTTACATGCTAGCAAGGCACTTAAATTTATTTTCCTGGAACTTGTTGCAAAAATCGTGGTGCACACTATACACGAGGGTTCACTATACACGAGGGTTCACTATACACGAGGGCTCACTATACATGAGGGCTCATTATACACAAGGGCTCACTATACACGAGTATGTATGGTATATATAACTTCCGGAGCAGTCATCATCAGTCTCCAAACCCCAGTACAACTGCCGCTGTACATAAGCAAGTGGCTGCCTGGAACAGGGACGGTTCCATCTATCCGTCGGTGGAGCAACAGAGGCAGTGGAGACACGTCACAATGTGGGGAGTTTCAGTTGCGAAAGTTCTTCAGCAACGCTCGTGAACTCCTTCGTGACCACTCTCCAGAAGATATAATGCAGTCCTTTGAACCTTATTTGAACGTATTGGAGTTATAATGGGACCCTGGTCAGGACACTTTCTATTACGACTTTCGACTGCCACCCCCCAGCGCTAACAAAGCAATAGATCTTATCTGACATAGCTCGTATCCTTGACATGTTAGGGTGGCTATCACCACTGATTTTCCTGGCCAAGCACCTTATGTAATATGTGTGGTTCACAAATATTGGGTGGGATAGTCCTGCTCTTCATGACATTGTAGGGAAATGGAAGGCCATAAGAAGTGAACTGCCAGTGTGCTCCACCATCTCTATTCCATGCTGCCTCATTCATTCCAACTATTATTCAGCCATAGACTTGCATGGATTTACTGATAGTTGAGAAATGAGATATGCTGCAGTGGTATACCTATAACTTGAATCAACCTCCAGGACCATCTATACTCATCTGTTACTCGCTAAGTCAAAGGTAGCACCTTGGAAGACGGAGACTATTCCACATCTGGAGATATATGCAGCCCTCCTCCTAGCTTGGTGCCTGCATAAGTTGAATGAATCTTATTCTGCTGCCCTAACCCAACGAGATGTGTATATTTGAATTGATTCCTCTGCGGTTCTGCCTTGGGTTCGTGCCTATTTTCACCAGTGGAAATATTTGTGGCGAACAGGGTGAGTAAAATTCTGGAATATTGGTGGCATCATGTTCCGAGTGTAGACAACCCTCATGTGGTTTTACCCCTGCAAATCTGATGGCACATCCTTTGTGATGGTCTTGTCCTGGTTGGCTGCATCAATCCAAGGAGAACTCGCCTCAGCAGCCAACCAACATGCCCAAGGAAATAGACATTGAAGATCGCTCTCCAGTGGTTCTTCAAACTAGTGTGAAGACAACAATGTTGTCTAGCTTGCTTGGGAAATATTCAGATTCAAACAAGGTCAAGAGGGTTTTGGCATGGTGTCTTCGTTTTGCTAAAACTTCACGTTCATCTGTTGGAAATGAATTTGGTATATTAGAGGCTGAGGAGTTGCAAGACAGCCTTAAGGTTCTGATCAAGGTCACGCAGCTGGAATTTGCTGAGGAATTCATGTGGCTTGCACACAACCAGTTGTGTTCACCCGCTATTCAAAGGCATACACCCTTTGTCAATAGGTAGTAATGGGGTCCTGAGAATGGGTGGTCGACTCGAACATTCAAACCTAGAAATATCCTATACTACTTTCAAAGAATCATCAATTGGCCATCTTGCTCATAGAATAACTTCATAGGGATTTTCTACACCTAGGCGGGCGCTCTCACTGTGCACTCACTCCTTGCACAAGAGTTCTGGCTAATAAGTACTAGAAATGTGATTTACTCTCGACTGTGAATGTGTGGTAAATGCTTCAGAACGTGCCCCAAGAATGGGTTGCCTGTTATGGAAGGTCTACCAGCACAGAGAGTTTCTCAAGCAAAACCATTTCTCCACACTGGTGTGGACTAAGTAGGTCCTATCTATACCACCATGGCTAGAGTGAGAAAACCTTGTGTTTTATCCACATACATTTGCCTTTTCGTGTGTTTTACTACCAAGGCAATACATTAAGAAACTTGTTTCCAATTTGTCTCCTGAAACCTTCCTCTCTGAATTCTAACACTTTTTTGAACACTGAGGACACTGTGCACATCTCTGCAGTGATTGTGAAACCAACTTTGTGGAAGCTAATCGCAAATTGAAGGAACTTGAAGAATTCCTCAGGCAATCGCACAAATTATCGGGCAAGCACACAAATTAACTGACACGCCACAGTGTGAAAGGGCACACGTATTGAACAGTGTAGAACAAAGCCAGTAATTTTCTTAAAATTTTGCTGGGAAAAAATTTATTTTCCCCCAAAATTTCTTACCAAAAAATTATTTTTTGATGGTTCCGCTGGTTAATTCACAGTAAACATTTGAAAATAAATGCACCACATTCTGCTATAACATGTTGAAACGACTGTACTCCCTATCAGGAATAGCATTATCATGAGAGCACACATGCTTGGAAAAAATAAAAAAAGAAAGAGAAAGAAAGAATGCTACACTCATCAAACTGATTACTGCATGTACTACGCCAAAAGTAACGTGACATTCACCTCAACTCTGTTATTTTGTGCCAGCGAGCTGTGTTCACATTTCCTTCATATATTTTACAATGCATGCTAGAGTACAGCGCTAGAATAACCTGCAGCACGATTAACAGCAGCGCATTCTGACAGAACAGTGAAACACTGTCTCCATCTTAGTTCTCGTGCTGTCCGCAACCACGTTTTTTCAACTGTGTACCTAGATCCCTAATGTTGTTCATCCACCGCATGGCAGCCGCCACCAAGTACGTCACAAGGATAGGGTCCTGCGAATCTGACATCTTGAGAATGAATAAAATCTCGGATCATATATAAAAGATTCACGAATCACAAATCTTAAACAAATCGAATAATTCTATAATTTTTAGTAGATTCCTCCTCCTCCTCATCCTCCTCCTCCTCGTCCTCCTCCTCCCTACTGTATCAAAAGTAATGTAACTCAAAGTCTAGAAACTAAAAAAAAAAAAAAAAAAAACACACTACGTATCTAGTGAACGTACCTCACGAAAAATTTTTAAAGTAAGACTAAGATTTTATAAACTGAACACAAGGTTAGATTTTTATTTATATCCAGAAAAATATCTGGTCTTTTGTTATGTGCATTTCTAACTAGTTAAGGTAATAATACAAACATAATTGCATGTAACAATAGGAGTAAGTACTGTACTATAATGTTGTTGACCTTGTTAAGTTATGTTGATTTGTGTCCTGTAGAAATGTAAGCCTTGTGTCACTTTCCATAACAGTCAATGATCATGACACTGCTTGCTATCATTTTCTTTTGGGTTGTAACAATTCATTTTTGATTCTCAAAAGTCAGGTGTTTATACTGCCGGACATCGTGTCACGTACCGGCCTATAATTTCCAATTGCTGCGCTTGCGCTGCTGTTTAAACTGTTGTAGTCTTACAATCTTGAACATAGCATCGATTGTCGAGGAGCGATTTTACTAATTGCTGTCTTGTACCTAGTTAACGAGTAACAATGCTGCAGTCGCCATTTCCAATTTTCATAACAACATCTCAAGAGTGTTTACTGTTGTACCATACCATACGCGTACAATACTAAAACACTGAATCGTAATGGCAGACACACAAATAAGTACTACTTTAATGTGCTGTGCGAACCTCTGTTTTTCAGCTTCGAACTAAACCTAAGTAAAAAAATTTTCAAACTGAGCCGAGCCGAAAAGAGCCGAACCGAACCTCAGATAGAATTTAGCCTTACGAATCAAAATGAACCCTTGATTTTTTTTGTTCATACCTAAAAATGGACAAGCACAAAATATTTTTCCAGTCATTACCATCGTTAAACGAAATAGTAGACCTATGTTTCTTTAATTTGTTTAATCTAGCTAAATGTTTAACAAGTATAATGTGTTCTGTAAATAATGAGAAAACATAAATACAAAATACAATTTACATAACTTATGAAAAATTGAAAAAAGTTTTGTATAAATAAAACAAAAGACACTAGAATTAATTACAAAAAATTATCAATGCAAGGTACAGGTCATATTCACAAGTTTGTTCTGGATTTTACATTTTTCATGATTTGCAAGATGTTCCTTCAGTACAGCATCAGTAGACTCATAGACCAACATATTGTCTATTTTACATTTGGTGGCTCAAGTAAAATATGTCCACAAAAAAGATCTGCTATCACCTTGGTCAGAAGAATTACCCTGCACATGTGAAGTATCAAGAAAATTGTGATGACGTTGAAGGAACGTCGGGAAAAAACCCGCTAACCGATGTTGCTGTTTGCTGAGTGGCCGAAGAATGCTGCAGTGGGAAGAAACTTTACTACTTTTTTACATCGGTTCTGGGTCACCTGGGTTGTCATTATCTTTTCTCCATTTGGCAAAATTAAATGACATGAGTTTACTCATCGTAGTGCACACCGAACAATATTATAAAACAAAATATCGTGTCTTTAAAAAACCGTGATGCACAGCAAAAATACGGCAGAAATAGGAAAATTATATATGATCACTAAATAAAAAAACCACACGATAAAATAAAGACCGGCAATCTTCTCAATTGCAAGAAATAAAACTTCAGGAAAGTAAAAATTTGTTATTATTTGACGTATCAAACTTTTGTAATTAACAGTTTTTAAATTTCGTAAAAAGATTTGTGTTAGCACAAGGAGTTATAGTGACAGACGTTGGAATAATGACTGACAACAAAAATTGGTAAAAGTCAATGGCTGCCATATTTCTTAGAGCAGGCGGTGACAAGGTGCTTTGTTTACAATTACGAGTGCTGCTATTTAGTTTTATAATAATATATTTATACGCTAAAAGGTAACGTATTCATTATACATTACCTAATTGCATAATATTAAATAATGTTTCATTCGGTATTTGTTTTGGACTTGTACATATTGTATATAGGGCTTATATATATATATATATATTTCATAAATGTGTGAAGATTGTGTCGTGCAAGACTGTGATTAGTGTTACCTGGACACACGTGCCCAGTTTGAATTTCCCGCTCTCGGGTGGCTATATTGGACGTACATTTTGGTGTGAGTTGGCATCCTTGTCATTGCCAACTCTTAGGTTGGTGTCCCTGTTCCAGCAACAAGAGGACA